>CM056390.1:5338937-5358783 GCA_029718625.1 Synaphobranchus kaupii | reverse complement strand
GTGTGTGTGTGTGTGCAGAAAGCACCTCTGTCTCTTTAAGCGAAACGATGTTTTCTCTGTGTGGGAGTTAAATATCCAGTGTTTTCAGTGCGCTGATGTGTCGCTAATGCAATCAGCATTACAGAGATGCTTTCTCTCAAGCATTACCTCAGATTTGTTAGTTATAAGTAATATGCATGTGCTAATATTTGAAAATACATACACACACACACACACCCAAGCACACGCACACAGATAGGCACACACACACACACACACACACACACACACACACACACACACCGACAGATAGGCACACACTTGGCTTGTTTGTGTCTGAACTGAACTGCCTGCCTTCCTCAAAGTGCTTGATGATGTCAGCGTGGAGCGGCGTGGCGTTGGCGGGGGTGGGGGGGGTAGGATGGCGGTGGAGGTAGTCGGTAGCGCACACGTTCAGGGACATATTGTATGCATGCATGGCTGGCCGACGGAGCCACTCGGATCTCAGCGAGTGAGCCAGGGCGCCCGGCAACCATTAGCGAAGTGCGGAGCGAGCAGGAGCAGCCAGGAGCAGGGAGAGAGCGAGAGAGAGAGAGAGAGAGAGGGGAAAAGACAGAGAAGAAGAGAGAAGAAAGGAAAGAGAGGAAGCGAGTGGTGGCTGCGCGGCCAGGATGAGCAGTCCCTGTCTCCTCCGCGCGCCACCGTGTCAGACCCGGCTGCCCGAGGTCAAGATCGGGCTGAAGACCGGCAGGGAGGCGCCCCGGTCGCGGCGGCGGCCGGGTGGGCGGGGCTACAGGGGCGAGCAGCAGGAGCCGGAGCACCCCTCCGGTCCACAGGGCTCAGAGGGGCACGGAGGGGCGCCGTGTCGTCAGGGTGGGGGGCCGGGGCAAGCCCCAACCAGAACTCCAGCCGATGAAGAACGGGACCCTCCTGGGAATACCGCCTCCGCAGGGGCCGGGGAATTCCCCCTTCGCCCCCTCCTCTTCCTCCTCCTCCACCTCCTCCTCTTCCTCCACCGGCGTGTCGGGACGCCGGAGCCCCCCGCCGCCCCTGCCCTCGTCCCGGAACATGAGGCGCGCCCGCTGGCTGAGCTATAGCGCCACCAACATCTCCTTCAACATCCTGGACGGGCGCTTCAGACAGCTGCAAGGTACCATCCCGGGGTGGAGAGACCCGGTCCCCAGCCCTGTGCGCAGGACGGTGTGTGTGTGTGTGTGTGTGTGTGTGTGTGTGTGTGTGCTTGTGTGCGTGCGGGCGTGCGTGCGTGTGTGTGCTTGTGTGTGTTTGTGTGTGTGTGTGTGTGTGTGCGTGCGTGCATGTGTGCGTGTGTGCGTGTGTGCGTGTGTGCGCGTGTGTGCGTGTGTGTGTGTGCTTGTGTGCTTGTGTGTGTGTGTGTGTGTGTGTGTGTGTGTGTGTGTGTGTGTGTGTGCATGCGTGCGTGCGTGTGTGTGTTATTTATTTATTTATTGAAGCAGAAGTGCCCCAATTTTTAGCTGAGTTTGGTCTTCAATATTTCATCTTACATGCCTAAATTGGTCTACATCTGTTTTTTCCCTGAGGGGGAGGGGCGTTAATGTTCTATTCCCAGTTTTATTGTTGTATTTATTTGTTGGGGAACCCTGATGGTTGATGAAGCAGCATATAGTGCCGTTCTTAATGTAATGACTGTGCCTGTTTGGGGCGTACTGAGCAAGTACAGTCTCTTGTAGCACGGTGGCCCCATTCCCAACCTCATCTTCTTACCTAACCCCACAGAGAATTCTCAGCTCTAAATCTTTCACACAAATCCAGTTTGCAGTCTTTTTTTCCTCCTCCTGAAGGCTTTATTTAAAATTCTCTTGAAAGCTATATCAAGCTATATCAAATATATTGGCTGCTGATGGTACAACGTCTGACCATTCTAAACGTATAAACGTATATTTTGAGGAAGAGGTCATCAAGCTTAACACTCCTATTAGGTTTGGGGGTCAGTTTGACCCCGTTCAGTGTTTCAGTTGACCTTATTTTTTCATCTTGTTTGACTTTTCTTAATTTTAAATAGAAAACCATGCAATAAACATAATGCTGTTTTCAAAAGCCCTCTACCAACTTTGTATACAGAGGTGTTTTGTGGGGTCATTTTGACCCCGAACATAAAAGGTGTCATAAAATATCAATGAAATAGGAGGTTTTATAGTAACGGGAAGAGAAGAGACTGGTGTCGAGTAAATATGCCACATGTATCCTTTGGTATATAAAAGCTTTTCATTATTTAATCCAGCTTTCATATCCAAAGGGGTGTCATGATATAATGGACTGCAACATTGAGGATATAGAACTGACCTGAATGGCCAGCTCCCAAGGGATTCTGGGAAGGTTGTCAGTGAAGAGACAGGCCTGGGTTGATGGACGTAGGAGGGTCAGTAAGGCTGTGTGAGAATGGATCAGACGAGTTCTTTCCCCACTTCTTCTTTGTGTATTTTAAAAGGCTGCATGTCTCAATGAAGCAAGTTGCTTTTTAGGGAACGTTCCGGCCTTCTTTGTGATAGAGTAAAACAGTGGTTTCCCCAGCCCTGTTCCTGGAGATCTGCTGTCCTGTAGGACATTACATCTCTTGGAACAGGGTTGGGACCACTGGAATAAAACAAAACAGTTTTAAAGATTTCAGCTTCATGTAGAATGCCATTGCAGGATGCCATGGGTATCTCTTTCCAGCCCCATAATGGTTAAATGAATAGCAAACCCAAAAAGCTCAACTTCTGTCTTGGTTTTAAACTCAGAGTTGACTTTGAACTGAAATTCCAGTTACCATAGATACGCTTTTTTTGTGCTAATTAGCAACTCACTGAGCTGTTATACACATACTTTATATTCATGTAAGGAAAGTGAGACATTTCCCAAACAGGTACAAAAACAAGAGTTGTTTTGCTCACAAAATGCTTCTGTGGCTTAGCTTGCAGGAATTGCATTGTTGTGGAAAAGAGGGGATTCTGGTATCTTATCAAACAGCAAAAACGCCCACTACCATTGCTGCTGAATGCCCCTATCCCAATGGGAGAAAGCACAGTTCACTCTTACTTATACATGTGTTTTGTGATGGATTAATATTTCTATTCAGGGCTTTCCAAAAGGCTTTTTTATGTATTCTGTTTTCACCCTGTTACCAAGGCGCTCTTTCCTCATCCCATTACCAAGGTGTTCGGTCCTCACCCTGTTGCCAAGGCATTGTCTCCTCACCCCATTACCAAGGCATTATATCCTCATCCCGTTACCATGGCATTCTGTCCTCACCCTGGTACCAAGGCATTCGTCCTCACCCTGTTCCCAAGGCATTATATCCTTACTCCGTTACCAAGGCATTATATCCTCATCCCGTTACCAAGGTATTCTGTCCTCACCCCGTTACCATGGCGTCCTGTCCTCACCCCGTTACCAAGGTGTTCTTCCCTAACCCTGAATGTCCAGTCTGACTGCAGTGACTCAGACTAGGACTAAAAGGCACTTCCAGTAAGAGCTGAACGAGCAGGCTGCATACAGGGAAAATCCATCAGTATGAATAAGTCATGTGGCTGTAGTTTGTGTCGTGGGCTGAGATCTCACAGAACCCGTGTACTGAGCAGTGTTTGGAGGGGCCGACGCCTCTCATACCGCTAAAAGCGCTGAAAGAAGAGTCTACCCCCCTCGAACCCCACACAGAGGCAACATGGCCGTTATCTAGCTGCGATATTCAGCATCTCCACATGTGTCACGTCAAGTGAACGGTGAGGCATGAGCGGTTGGCATAACTTTGACGGGCCAGGTCAGAGGAGGTTTGTGCTCTTTGGGCCTAAATAACGGCGAGACCCCAATTCTGCAGTGTGTCTGTTTGTGGCTGTTGCCTCAGTGGCTTCTCCTTCTATAGGGTTTTGATGTGTGTTGTTTCGAGGTTGTGCCCAAGGCTGGCGCTCTTAACGGGATACACAAACACAACGCTGATCGCGCACGTGTCATTTTCATAGTTTCCTTTTCATTTCTCCAGTGAAACTCGAGTACCCAGAAGGGTTTGCATGTTGAATTTATTTATGACGATGAGCGAACAGGATGTAACACAATTTATTAAAATGCTGATTTATTTGATGATGGGGGGGGGGGGGGGGGGCATTGACTAGACTATGGTTTTGCAGTCCCTTTCATACCACTGTAATGGCACAGAGAATGGTGGTAAGATAAGAGCTCTAAAGTAAAGCAAGAAAACATTGGGCTCGTCTTCACAGTCTCTGCAGACAGGGCCTAAAAGCGCACGTCTCGCTCACTCTCTCGCTCTCTCCTTTTAACTCCCTCTCTCTCTCTCCCTTCAGCTCCCTCTGAATCATTCATTGTGTAAGTCAATGCGGATGCAGTTTTGTACTTGTATCTTCCGGGGGGGGGGGACAGTCCTCTTGTACACACAATCACACACACACTTACACGTGTGCGCACAAACACGCACGTACACCCACATAAACACGCACACGCACATGCGTGCACACATATACAGCCCAGACACATTATGTAATAATCCGCACGCTCACGCCATGTCACAGCGATTGCCCTCGTAAAGCTTGTTAAGAATACACACACACACACACACACACACACACACACACACACATGCACAGACATGCCCCGGATGTTCACACACGCGGCGGTGGGTGTTTGCTCTAGTTTTGGGCCGTGCGACCATGTAGGATAATAATGAGGTGGTGTTCGCAAGCGGGACACTGACCAAGCGGGACATGTTCACGCCTGTATAATAAATTAATCTGTCATCAGACTTTTCCCAATCCTCCGCTCTCAAGGTACTCTGTCCCAGATTAAAGAGGGCAGGGCTCTCAGTTGAGCGGGACGGGGTGCTGTTATTTTTGGGTTGTTACAGAACAGGTCCATTTTTATGCTGCTGTGCCTCTCTGTGTAAGGGGCTCCAATGCGACCTCATTGCCTGCCGAAATTAAAGAGTGTGCAGCAGAGGTGGAAATCCAGGGGACATAAAGTAAAAGTCCTACCATGTGTTTCTTCCACCCATAGACTCAGCCAGCCGATTTCACTAATTAGTTCTACCTCCTCGCTGAAGAATTATGTTAATTAGCAAATCCAGGTGGTTGGAGCAAAATACTGGGGAGGACTTTTACTTTATGTCCCCTGGATTTCCACCACTGGTGTGCAGTCTACAAGCAGATACTTTCTTTGATTTTTTGTTTTACCTCTGGATCCCTGGTTTTGTGTGTTGTAGGATAGTATATGTCCACTGTTTTTTTTGTTTTTGTTTAGTTTTTTATTTTATTTTGCGTTTTGTTGTGTATTCAGGGAGAATTTTCGAAAACCCTCTGAAGCCTCGTTTCAGGTATTGAGCTGTCAGGAATGTTTCTGTTTTTTCCAGAGTCAAAGTACTGAGGCGTATTTCCACGGAATAAAAAAAAGACTTGAATGTGACATGTTCTCATGTGAAGTAATGGAATCTAAAATTAACTTGTCATTTGTGATAGCTCTTCCTTTCAAGTAGTGGAAGCGGACAAGATCGCCAAAAATAAAAACTCTTTCCTCACTAGGCTCCTGTCTAAGCAACGGTCTGAATTCCCCTGTGTAACACTCTAGATGAACGAGAGGCAGTCCAAAAGAAGACCTTCACAAAATGGGTGAACTCCATCCTATCCCGAGTAAGCTGCCGAATCTCAGACCTTTACCTAGACCTACGGGATGGGCGCATGCTGATCAAGCTTCTGGAGGTCTTGTCTGGTGAAAAACTGGTGAGTGATAATAATATTCATAATAATCATAAGTATCATGCCTTGCATTTATATAATAGCTTTTATCTTATCCCAGGATTACAGTGTGCTTCAGTCAATCTGTAGCCAATCACCTGTGTGATGCACAGCAGCCGACTTGCTCTAGAATACTCATGAGGGGTGTGTCCCAATACTCGAAAAATGCATCCTCCTTTCCTCCGCTACCGCCTCCTCTTCTCCGTGCCCAAGAAACCGATTTTTGTGTCCTGATCTAATGTTGCTGATTACATATTAATTACATGTTAATTGTTACAAATTAATTAATGTCTCAACGCAAACCGCAATGTCAGGTACATTGTGTACTGTACATGCAACTACTTGTACTTAACGTACAGGCAGTTTTGCATACTTCCTGGTAGGAGATGAGCGAGGGAGTGGAGGAAAGGAGGAGAGGAGTGAAGGATATTGGGACGCACCCCATATTAGTTGGAAAGGGAGGGGTTCCTTCGTCCAACTCAACTGGAGGGAGACTAGATAGCCACACTGAGTGTCTGGCAAGGCCACCAAGAGAGCCTCTGTTGTCCGTGGGATCTTTAATGACCCTCTCTCTCTCTCTCCCTCCCTCTCCCTCTCTCTCTCTCTCCCTCCCTCTCCCTCCCTCCCTTCAGCCCAAGCCCACTAAGGGCCGCATGAGGATCCACTGCCTGGAGAACGTGGACAAGGCCCTGCAGTTCCTCAAGGAGCAGAAGGTGCACCTGGAGAACATGGGCTCGCACGACATCGTCGACGGCAACCACCGCCTCATCCTGGGCCTCATCTGGACCATCATCCTTCGCTTCCAGGTGAGCAACAACAACACCTCAACCTGAGCCCCGTGGCACATGCACGGACCCTGAGTACTTGACCCAGCTCACTGGCTCCCCACCATTATCAGAATCATGTGAACCATGGGAGTTCTTTGTGTTGTCCAATCTTGGATGGGTACATATTTATTTTTAATCACAGGATTTGACTGAATTTGTTATTTTTAGCATGGCTGCTTCATGCATCATAGTCTATTGCATTATGTAAAGGTTTGCAAAGGAAACAGATGACAAAATCATCAACACTTTTCCTTTATTTATCTCCCAGCCTTGCTCCTGGTAGCCAGTGGGAGTTTGGTCTAAATTTAGTCTCTGTTGAGCTAAAGTGTCTCAGCTTCTGCACCCCAAATCATCCCCAATTAACACAAAGTTCTATGGGAAAATGCAGTCCTTCAGTAATTAGCCATTCTTTGGTAAGAACTGCTGTACATATTATAATTGACTTATAATTAAAGATATTTATAGATATCTACTCCAGAGTTGGAGATTATAGATATCATAAATAGCTCCTCTTAGAGTTGTCCTCACATTTTGCGGTGCACATGTGAAGTCGTCTTGTTAATCTTAACTGCAATTATGGATTACATTTATACTTGTGATCTCAAAGTGTCTTACAGTGAAGGGTGGTGGGTAACTCACCTCAACAACTAACAATGGGTTTCCCGCCAACTGAGTGATGCACGACAGCCATTTTGTGCCAGAAGGCTGACCACACATCAGCTTATCTTCTTATTGGTATTCCTGCTGTGGTCAGGCTTTAAAGTCACTGTACTTTGCGTTCAGATCCAAGACATCATAGTAGAGACGGGACAGGCCGACCAGAGAGAGACGCGCTCTGCCAAGGATGCCCTGCTCCTGTGGTGCCAGATGAAGACCGCTGGGTGAGCGTGCTTACGGTTTAGGGTTATGAGGCATACTCATTGGCACGGACACACGCCTGGCAATGCATTAATGTATCTCCTCCGAGGCCACAGTGAGACAGCCAGACTCCATGTTTGTTTCTGTTTTTTTATCCAACGTTTATTCCGTTTTATTGCATGAAAGAATGGTTTTCAGAATCACAAGACCCTGTGGTAACATTGGTCCATTTGAAAATGTTGTGATCACAGTCTGAAAATGAATGTAAATTACCTCAGAAGACTGTGACTAGATTCCAAAAACATATTGCCTTCGCCCGATATACAGATTTTTGGACAGAAGCATCTGTAACTGTCCCAACATGGAACGGTCCATAGTAACATACAGAAAAAAACTAATTTTAAAGCCATCATTGTGGATGTCCATGAATTAAAGCGTGATTTTAGTAAAAACATATTCCTCAATTTAGTCCTGTTTTTGTTTCACAGGTACCCAAATGTGAACATCACCAACTTCACTACAAGCTGGAAGGATGGTATGGCGTTCAACGCTCTCATCCACAAACACAGGTAACTCCTGCACCCACAGCTGAATATACCTCCAATACTCCAATACTCCTCTCCTTCATTGAGAGACTATCTCCATTTACACTTATGTTACATTACATTTAGCCATTTAGCAGACGCTGATCTCCCGAGCGACTTACAAAAGTGTGCACGTCAAGTTTTGTGGCCCTGGTATTCAAATCACGGTCCTCGAGATCCGAGAACTGCTGGTTTTCCACTCTCCCTTTACCCGGGAGTCAGGTGTGAAGACAGTCTGGCCAATCGGTAGCACTAATTGTTCAGTTAATTACATGGGAGGAAAAAAACCAGGGCCGGATTTGGATTCGAGGTCCAGATTTGAATATCCATGGTTTATGACGACGAGCAGATAAGTCATGAGTGTCTCACTCTGTCTCTCTCCCGGTGTCCAGGCCAGATCTGGTAGACTACGGCAGGCTCCAGAGGTCCAACCCGACCCACAACCTCCAACATGCCTTCAACATGGCTGAGCAGCAACTGGGCGTGACCAAACTCCTGGACCCGGAGGGTAAGTGATGCCTCCAGCAGGGTGCTCACATCCTTTTTTGCCTGAATACTGAGAAAATTGAAAGAAGGTATTAAAAGAAGCCCCCTATGGACTTTGGCTTTGCGACACTGATCTTGTTCTGGGCTCCTTCACAGATGTGTTCACCGACAACCCTGATGAGAAGTCCATCATTACCTACGTTGTGGCCTTCTACCACTACTTCTCTAAGATGAAGGCACTGGCGGTGGAGGGGAAGAGGGTCGGGAAGGTGAGGGGCATGTGCTGCTGTTTCACTGCTGTCTTCAGAGACAAAACATTTCAGAACCCTTTTGCCCTTTGGCAATATCATGACATCTGTTGACTATTGACTTGAGTGTTTTCACTGCTTATATCAAATATTAACATTGTAATATGTAACGTGCTGGATTGAGGTACTGTAAACACCACAGTCTAGTGTGATGCTCCAGTATATACAGTATGTTTAACTGACTTCGTCTCTCTCTTTCTTTTTCATTTTTCTCTTTCTCCCTCTCTCGATCCCTCTGTTTCTACAGGTGCTGGATCACGCCATTGAGACAGAGAAAATGATAGATAAGTACGAGAGCCTGTCGTCAGACCTGCTGACGTGGATTGAGCAGACCATCATCGTTCTGAACAACCGCAAACTGGCCAACTCCCTGACTGGTGTCCAGCAGCAACTGCAGGCCTTCAACTCCTACCGCACCACGGAGAAGCCACCCAAGTGAGTGGACCAGGCACCGTATGAGTGACACTAAGAGGCACAGTCACAGCTGATCAAACAGGCCTGACTCATTAACAGCATTAATAACCATCTGGAATTGATTTTTGAAAAACTGAAAATAATGTCTATGTAAAATAATGTGAGCTGTGATAACATGACCAATGATAACATGACCAATGATTTATTGTGTCATTAATTTTGCGTATGTTAAAAGGTTTTGCACATGCTAAAGGTCTTATTAATCAGTCACTATGTCTATATTTTAACTCAAAATACTATTTTTTTACTGATTAAAAATTCTGCTACAGTGACTGTGATGTGGTTTCTTTAGGTTTCAGGAGAAAGGAAACCTGGAGGTTCTGCTTTTCACCATCCAGAGCCGCATGAGGTCCAACAACCAGAGGGTGTACACACCGCGGGAGGGGGCTCTGGTGGCCGACATCAACAGGGTGAGGGGGCTGGGATGGGGGATGTGAAAAATGGCGGACTGTAAAGTGTGTTATTTACAGAGTGAGCGCGTGCAGGTGCGTGCTGCTTCAAACAGGAACATCCCAGAAATGGACCATCTATCCATTAGCTGTTTGTGTATGACTGAGGAAGTACCATGGGGGAAATTGAACCCCTGGCCGTACATGTACTGATTAAGAGTTAGCTGCCCAGCGGACTATGCCACAGTCTCCCCTTGTAGGTTTTTGAGTGTGTTTTATGGGACAAAGTCCGCAAACGTGACCATCTGTTCATCCGCTGCATATCCATGTTTTACCCGCTCTCCCTCTGCAGGCCTGGGAGCGTCTGGAGCGGGCGGAGCATGACCGCGAGAGGGTTCTGCGGGACGAGTTGATCCGGCAGGAGAAACTGGAGCAGATGGCCCGGCGCTTTGACAGGAAGGCGGCCATGAGGGAGACCTGGCTTGTGGAGAACCAGAGACTGGTGGCCCAGGTAACAAAACACACGCGCACACACACACACACACACCCAAACACACACACACACACTACGTACACACACATGCACACATACTACTTACATGGTTTGCACAACAACACACCGACACAGCTACACACTGGTTCTAGACTGGCAGAAGCACTGCTAACAAAGTTAGCCTTTTTTTTTTTTTACGATGTCTTGAAACCAGATTATGGAAGAAACTTGCACCAGAGGCTAACGTGCTAATCCTGGTGTCCCATTGAGTTTAACAATCTGTCCTGTCCCATTCTTGGCGTTGTTCTCCAGGACAACTTTGGGTATGACCTGCCAGCGGTGGAGGCGGCCAAGAAGAAGCACGATGCCATCGAGACGGACATTGCGGCCTACGAGGAGCGCGTGCATGCGCTGGTGGCCATGTCTAAGGAGCTGGAGTCGGAGAAGTACCACGACGCCAAGCGCATTGACGTGCGCAAGGACAACATCCTGCGGCTTTGGGACTACCTGCAGGAGTTACTGAAGGCCAGGCGGGGGCGTATGGAGAAGAACCTCACCCTGCAGAGGATATTCCAGGAGATGCTCCACATCATCAACTGGATGGACGAGATGAAGGTGCAATTCTGGGGTTTGGGAAGGATGACGCAACACAACTACAATAACTAACACAGTCACTGTTTTTCAACGTCTTGCTTATTTGCTTATTTCATCCAGCAGATCAGCCGAGAACTATTTCTGATATACACTAACAATCGGACCAGACATGTATGAGTTATGTATAGTCGTAGAAAAGTATTTAAGATACTTCCTGTTTAGATGTTGCAAAATTTTGAAAACAGTCCTGCATATCTCTGAAAATTTCTGATCTAACATGTTACCAACCAAAATGTACAATCATATGAATGATTTTGTTCTGAATATTGGTGAAAATAATGTTTCTTCTGTAATAGTCAGTAGTTTGCAGGAGTTATACTGGTGTCTCAAATAATTATGTGTTTCAAATAATTATTTTATATGGGTCTGGAGCCGATACATATTCAGTTAAATAATAGCCTGAGAGAAACGCCATCAATATCTTCATCGCCAAAGTGACGCTTTATCTTGCATCCCCCTCCATCTTGTTCGCAGGCTCGGCTCCTTTCCCCAGATTTCGGGAAGCACCTGCTGGAGGTGGAGGACCTGCTGCAGAAGCATGCGCTGGTGGAGGCAGACATCGCCATGCAGGCTGATAGAGTGCGCTCCACCAACGCCGCTGCGCTCAAGTTTGCCAACGGGGACAGTGAGTGAAGGGACGTCAAGTACTCAACCACATCTTAACAGCTGCATGAGGCCGTCGGCAGTTGCGCATCACCGTATGGGGTTACAGGGCCCAAGCCGGCACTGGCGCAGTCCGGATTCAATCTCAGACTGTGGGGTTCATTTAATGGTGAATGGCGCCTTAACCAGATGAGCCACCCATCAGCCCAAAAATGTACTTTTTAGAGTGAAATACGACATTGAAAAAAAAAAACTCTCGAATGCAAAGAAAACCGATCTGTGCATTCTCACACAGGTCACATGCAGCGAATAAGAACTGAATTTGGAGCAAATACTACATACAAATGGTGTTACATGATATTTGAAAAGTTCCATATCCATTTCAATTTTTGCATTGGGTATTGGGTGAATAAACATTTATTTTCTTTCATGACCTGTTCAAATCCTGACAGTTTAAATGTAGCTAATTAAATCTTTGTTCTCCTTCAGGCTACAAGCCATGTGACCCACAGGTGATTCGAGATCGGGTGCAGCACCTGGATCTGTGCTACAAGGAGCTGGGCGACATGGCGGCTCAGCGCAAGGCCCGTCTGGAGCAGTCACGGCGCCTGTGGAACTTCTTCTGGGAGACGGCGGAGCTGGAGAGCTGGATCAAGGAGAAGGAGCACATCTTCTCTTCGCTGGACCACGGCAAGGACCTGACCAGCGTGCTCATCCTACAGAGCAAGCACAGCGCCTTCGAGGACGAGCTGGGGGCGAGGCGCGCGCACCTGCAGCAGGTGATGGACGAGGGGGACAAGATGGTGCAGTCCAAGCACTTCGGGGCGCCCAAGATAAAGGCGCGCATGGACGACGTGCAGCGGCAGTGGCAGCAGCTGGAGGATCTGGCCGCCTTCCGGAAGCGGAACCTCCAGGACACCCAGAGGTTCTTCCAGTTCCAGGGCGATGCCGACGACCTCAAGGCCTGGCTGCTGGAAGCCCGGCGGCAGATGACCAGCGACGACGTGGGCCAGGACGAGTACAGCACCCAGAGGCTGGTCAAGAGGCACCGAGACCTGCGGGACGAGGCCACCAAGAACGCGGCCACCATAGACGCGCTGTCCAAGCAGGCTAACAGCCTGCCCGAGGAGCTGCGCAACACGCCGGACATCCAGCGCAGGCTCAGGGACATCAGGGACCTGTACATGGAGCTGCTCTCACTCTCTGACCTGCGCAAGAAGAAGCTGGAGGACGCCATGGCTCTGTACACCATCTTCAGCGAGTCAGACTCTTGTGAGCTCTGGATGAGCCAGAAGGAGACGTGGCTAGTGGGGCTGGAGACTCCCGAGAAGTTGGAAGACTTGGAGGTGGTGCAGAACAGGTGTGTGTGGCCTGAATTCAGTCACTAGAATTTACAGTCAGAAGGGTATTCTGTTGCTAAGCAGCACATTCGTAACAGCTCACAATAGCAGTTTGGGCCTCATTCAATTGAATTGAGCTGATTTTAAGAATTTGTCTTTTTTTAGCATCTGAATTGATGCAAATAATTTTTAATGGTTGCACATCATTCAGTAGTCATGTTTTGATATTATTGAACAGAAATATTCACAAATCTCTAATTAGATTAATGTGTAATTCATAAAACTCTTTCTTGTCACCCATCAGGTTGGGTATCCTTGCCCAGGAGATGGGTAATGTCCAGACGCGGGTTGATGATGTCAATAAAGCAGCTAAGCAGTTAGAAGACAGCAGACACCCCAGCATTAAGAGTGTGAAGGACTGTCAGTCACGTCTCAACAAGAGGTGAGAAACAATCCGTACATTTTTATGTCAAGAGTTCCTAATTTAGACTGTGTAAAATACCTGCGAGGCAGTTTATAACTTGGGAGATTAAGTTTTAGTATTTTTTGAAAGTACAAATTGATGGCCTTTGACGTGGCCAGCAAATAATAGTCCTGGCGCAATGACAGCACCCCACAATCCAGAATCTTGCTAATACCAGTACTGACTGTGTCTGGAGTCCTGAAAGTCACCCTGGCCATGTCAGCGCACTTGCCTACTATTGAATATGGCAGTTGAGTATACTTTTTTAAAAAGCTGTTAAGTACACGACAATTCTTAAAGGTTGTATCAGCGATTTTGGGTGGAAACATAAATGATCACATTCATCTGATTTTTCCTCATGATCCGCTAGCTGCCCGCCCCATAAGCAGGCCGTCAAAAAACCGCGTCTCTGTAGGCAGCCTATGCTCCGAGATCGTACACAAAAACAAATGGTACTACCAACCACTCAAAACCAAAATAAACAGTATTCCAACCAATCACAATGATCTGCACAAACGCTAATACTCTTATCTCGCTGAAATCTTGATGGATTTACAAACGGTTTGGTTTCTTACAAACGTTATTAACGTGGTTATAATTCTGGATGCTTGAACACTATTTTTTAAAACATAACATAATTATTCATAAGTATGTTTGTTTGGGATTTCGCTTCAGAAGTGACGTCACGTTTGTGCAGATCATTGTGATTGGTTGGAATACTGTTTATTTTGGTTTTGAGTAGTTGGTAGTACCATTGTTTTTGTGTACGATCTCGGAGCAAAATCCCAGAAACCTCCCAAAATCGCTGATACAACCTTTAATATCCCCGGATGATATACTTATTTCCGGGTTTTTGCTGATAATAGTATGGAGGATATTTTTGCATACTGCATGTCACTAAACAGTATGCATTGAGCAGTATACAGCATGGTACTACACAGGAGACAGGACACAGTAGATAGGGCTCTGATTCAGACACAGCCCCAGTTTCAGTTAGCAGGGTTTAGCCCTTCCGGGTTGTGCAATAGCACCTCCTCTGGTCAGTTGGGTGTCTGCAGTCAGCTTGCACCATCTGAACAGGAAGTGCAGTCATGTGATACAGCAGCTGCTCAGCTCAACGGTGCAGATGATACCGTAGATTGAACAGAAGCATCGGCTGGCTGGGTGCAGTTCAGAGAACATTGGTGATGGTCTGAACTGTCCTGAATTGACAAAAGATGTTACAGAGATGGGAGAGGCTTACACATAGAATTTAGCATTCCAAAGCAGAAAACAGGGATGAAAGGTTAACAATCAAAAAAAAAATTATTATTATTATACATTATATTTACATGTGCCTTTCAAGAAACTCCAGGACACTTACAGTGGTGAGGAGGAAACTCGCCTCAACCACCACCACCAATGTGGAGCACCCACCTGGGTGATGCACGGCAGCCATTTTGCGCCAGAACGCTCATCACACATCAGTTGAGGTGGAAAGGGAGAGAACAATGTTTGAGAGAGTCAATTTGGAATTTACACTACAAATTACAAATGGAGAGTTTCTGTGATACTGACAAATCTGGGCCCTCTCAGGTGGGATGCTTTCAAGGCGATGGTGGAGGAGAAGAAACGCAAAGTAGACTCTGCGCTCAGCTTGCACAACTATGGGCTGGAGTGCGACGAGACAGAGGCCTGGATCAAGGACAAGACGCGCATCATCGAGTCTACGCAGGACTTGGGCAACGACCTGGCAGCAGTCATGACCATTCAGAGGAAGCTGTATGGCATGGAGAGGGACCTGGCCGCCATCCAGGACAAGCTGGACTTCCTGAAGCGTGAGGCCAAGGAGCTGGCCAAGGACCACCCGGAAAACGCCGCCAACATCCTGGGCCGGCAGCGGGAGCTGGACCGGGCCTGGGACGAGCTCAAGCAGACCATGAAGGACCGGGAGGACTCCCTGGGAGAGGTGAGCAAGCTGCAGACCTTCCTCCAGGACCTCGACGACTTCCAGGCCTGGCTGTACAAGACGCAGAAGGCCATCGCGTCCGAGGAGATGCCCACCACGCTGCCCGAGGCCGAGCAGCTGCTGGACCTGCACGATGCCGTGCGAGAGGACATGGACCAGCACGAGGAGGACTACCACCAGGTGAAGGACACGGGGGCGGCAGTGACTCGGGGCGAGACCGACCCACAGTACCAGCAACTGGAGCAGAGGCTGAAGGGCCTGGACACCGGCTGGGACGAGCTGCACAAGATGTGGGACAGCCGCAAGAACTTCCTGGAGCAGGGACTCGGCTTCCAGCAGTTTATGAGGGACGCCAAACAGGCCGAGGCCATCCTCAACAACCAGGTACACACTTATTCATGGCACTGCAGACCTGTCACTGCATTATCTGCACTGTACATCCACTCTTTCATTGGAGTATGTGATAGATACTTAAATACACTTCCACATTTATACTGGGAACACAGGTGAGTACACACAGATTTTAACTCAGGTTGGAAATGTATGGGATGCACAGTAGCATGCTTCTGTGGTAGAATATAGATTCGTATTGAGTCATTTACATTCTCTGTGAGTCACTGACATATACATTTCCAATCATTCCTGTTTGATATTGAAAAAAGGGGTTGTGCTTCCAGTGTTCCAACACAGGGGGAATTAAAATGAGCTCAACTTGCGGTATGTTGTCAACGATCTGAATTTTGGCAGGAGTACACCCTGGCCCACACAGATCGTCCGGACACCCTGGATGGGGCGGAGAAGGCCCTCCGGAAGCACGAGGACTTTGTCAACACCATGGATGCCAACGAGGATAAGATTGTGGGCACAATCGAGGGTGGGCAGAGACTGGTGGACAATGGCAACCTCTATTCTGAGAGAGTCAAAGACAAGATAGGGTCCATCGAAGACCGGTTAGTCCCTGTTTCCTTCTACCTGGATATGGAAGTGCCCTTTGTGTCAGAGAGCTCCTAGCTTTGGGTAACTTGTTTTCACTATAACAATGTGGAAATCTTTAACTAAGATCTTTCATTTTATACACATTTTGGGTATAGTAGTTCTCAGTACCTGTCTAGGTGATATGAAAATAAACCATTCACATCTTAGGCACTTAGTAAACACGCTTACAAGAGTAACATACATTTAGCTTGCATGCTTTTTACAGACAATCCATTTATTTTATACAGCTGCATCTATGCTGAAGAAATGCAGGTGAAGTACAACAGTGCCCCACTTGAGCCTCCAGCTTTACTTACAATATTGGAGCAGCACACCTGTTCCTTTACCACTGTGCTACTGACTGTAGCCCTCAGAATTTGCTGTGAAATCTATCAGTGTGTAGGCCAGGGGTAGGGAACCCTGGTCCTGGAGAGCCGCAAGGTCTGCTGGTTTTAGTTGTTACTCGCCACGTAATTGATCAATTAAAGCAGGTGATTACACAGTTAACTAACCTCACCTGGTTTCTTTGGTCTAAGTCAGGGGTGGGCAATTCCAGTCCTGGAGGGCCGGTGTGTATGCAGGTTTTTGTTCCCACCAATTACCCCAGCTAAATGACCTAATTAGCTGTTTACACCAACACTGGTAGAATAGATCACATTAAAATGTTTCATATAGGGACACAAGAAGTCTTCGGCTGTCATTCATGCGCTTATTAAGAATTGTAGCTAAAATGTCAGATGGCGTAAATATTAGGACTAATTAGGTAATTAAGGCCAGAAGTTGGCATTAAAACCAGAAACGGATACGGCCCTTGTTGCCCATTTCTGGTCTAAGTAGTTGCTGTATTTAAGGTGAAAACAAAAACCAGCAGACCCTGCGGCTCTCCAGGACCAGGGTTCCCTATCCCTGGTGTAGGCACTCATATCCAGCAACCTTTAAAATCTGTACTATATTATATTGTTGCATTTTAAATGTTAAACAGTAATAGATGCGACAGTAGGTAATATTTTCCTCAGAACGTGGCATTGAATTGTAGCCGCATAAAACCTGCCATTCATTAAAAGTATAACAAATATAGGTTTTCTGCCCCTCCCCATATATCCATCAGTCCATTTTGGTTCCCATTTTACTATTTTGTGTGTTTTGTCCACAGTTCTGCTATGATGTAATACGTTGTTACTGTCGGTTTGCCTCTAAAATGCCTGGTTTGGAATTCCTCTTGTGATAAACAACGTTGTGTCCTGTATTATGTGCAGTTCATAGCTTTCCTCTTTATCTACTTGTGTTGCTGAGCCAGCTATTATCAGTCTAGAGTTACAAACATTAGTATGGGAATTTAGCTTGAAGCCTCTTCCTTTTTTCCATTGAGTTTGAGCTTCCTGGATCCCCCTACGGAGCTAGACCCACATCTGCTATGATGGTTATTGATCTGAAAGAGCTCTTAGTGGGCCGGTATGGCCAGAGACGGTTATGCGTATTCGCTTTGACGGTGTAATTGCGCACAGTGGAAGCCCTTGCGGATAAGTGCAAGGGGATGGACTGCAGTGTGCTCACAGAGAGGTGGGAGCTCCTGGTGGTATCTCACCCACGTCCCTGATCTTTGCAGGTACGACACCAACCGAGGCAAAGCCAAGGAGGTTTCTGGGAAACTGAAGGACAACCGAGACCTCCAGCACTTCCTGCAAAACACTCAGGACGTAAGTTAAGTTTCTTTTTTGTTGTAATGACAATGGCGTGCATAGATATCCTTGGTTAGTGCATCGTGAGTCTCCCTCACACTCAGGAGTTCGTCCCTTCTCCCTGTTTGACATCTCTGCGTCTGTCTTATCCCTCTGTTCCTCCCTCCATCTCCACCCCTCTCTCTCTCAGCTCACCCTGTGGATAAACGAGAAGATGCTGACCGCTCAGGACACGTCGTACGACGGGGCGCGGAACCTGCACAGCAAGTGGCAGAAGCACCAGGCCTTCATGGCCGAACTCAGCTCCAACAAAGACTGGCTCAAAAAAATTGACAAGGTGGGGGGAACATGGAGGAGTGTCTAAGTGGAGCGAAATTAGCAAGAGTGTTGGGGGTGGGGGGTGGGGGGGGTGAGGCTACCCGGCAACAGAACTCAGAGATGCAGGAAGTGAGGAAGTGGAAGCTGTCAGGTTAGGGACGTTGGGAAGCAGAGAGCATGAGAGAGGTGGAGATAAAGAGTAGTGTTGGTAATTTGTTTTCGTCCTTTACTTATTTCATTTGAGTGAAACACTGTATATTTATTACAATAGTAAATGTACTCAAGATGAGAAACCAAAGCTTGTGTATGGTAATGGTAATGATTCAGGGTCTTTATAGGAGACTCATGTTGATCTCATCTCTGTATGTATGCATGTGTGCATGTGTGTTTGTCCATGTTACTCTTGTGTGTGTGTGTGTGTATATGTGTTCAGGAGGGCAATGAGCTGATGAAGGCCAAGCCCGAGTTTGGGCCCGTGGTGAGGGAACGCCTGTCCAAGCTGCATGAGCTTTGGGACAAGCTGGAGTCCACCACGCAGGAGAAGGACCGCCTCCTGTTCGATGCCAACCGCTCCGAGCTCGTGGACCAGAGCATGTTCGACACCAAGAAATGGCTGGGAGACCTGCAGCAGCAACTGCAAGGGGACGAGGATGTCAAGGACCTGACCAGCGCCAATATCCTGCTCAAAAAACACCAGGTGTGTGTGTGTATGTTTATGAAATACAGAAGAATTCTTCATCTTGAACAGCGTGCGTGTGCATGTGCATGTGTGCATCAAATACACAATTGTTCATCTTGGATTCTTGAAGTGCAGCAGCTCTATGTTATTTTGTAGAGCCAAGTCAACAGCCCTACATCTAAATGTAGACTGTGTCATATAACAGGAACACTGTCAGAAAAAAAGGTTAAAAGGTACAAAAGCTTGTCACTGGGGTGGTATATAAAATTTTACCCCCAGCATACATAATTAATGTTTTGCTTGAAAATGCACTTATTAGTACCCAAATAGAACATTATTGTACTTTCAGGGTACATTTAGGAAAAAGAACCTCCACTGTACCTTTATTTGTGAGAGTGAAGAAGCAAGTAAGGGTTGTGTTTTAATGAGATGCCTGAATAAAATGTCTGAGCCCACCTCGCCCTCCACCCTGACTGACTGCTGGCTAATTTGGGGACCGTCCCCCAGATGATGGAGAACCAGGTGCGAGACCGGAAGCGGGAGATGGAGGAGCTTAAGGAGGCGGTGGAGAGCCGCGCCCCGCTGCAGGGGGAGAGTCCCGAGCTGGAGGCGGAGCAGCGGGCCCTACAGATGGAGTTTCAGCAACTCCAAACCCCCCTGGCACAAAGACGGGACAAGCTGGAGAACGCCAAGGCCATGCACCAGTTCTACAGGGACCTCGCCGATGAGATCGTAAGAAAGCACTCTCAATCAATCAATCAAGCGATCAGACAATCAACCAACCAACCGATCAATAAAACAATCAATCAGTCAAGTCAGTCAGCCAGTCAATCAACCGACCGATCGATCAATCAATCAGTCAAGCAATTGATCGATCGATTAATCAAGCAATCTAACAATAACTCAGTCAAGTAAGCAATCGATCGAGCGATTGATCGATCGATCAATCAAGCAATCAGTCAATCAATCAATTTCCCCAGTTTCCTAGTTTCATATAAAGCATCTTTATGACAGTCCCTTTGTAAAAAGCACC
>CM056390.1:5286437-5333937 GCA_029718625.1 Synaphobranchus kaupii | reverse complement strand
TTATTGCCAATATGCTATTTTCCATTGTGTCATTGGGTGTGACAATCCCACCAAGTATTCAACTGTGATGACGCAAGCATAGAAATTTGCATGTCGAAAGCGGAAGAGCAAGTGCCTAAAATTTGGTTTGAAATGTTGCCCAATATTCCCAACATTGTTGATCGTCTCTAGGTAGTCTTCTTTCTCCAAAATACGCTACCACTGGATTATCTTCTTGTGCTAAACCCCAAAGCAAATCACGCTGCTTTTTTTGGGGTTGTAGTTTCATTTACAATGGAACTCTGGGATTTGTAGTATGTAAACGTCCCATGTGCCTCTCCACCCACAGGTGCAGCAGTTCCAGGATACCGCCACACGTCTGCACGCTCAGTACGCCGGCGACCAGGCCACGAACATCCAGACCATGGAGCGCGAGGTGGTGGAGGCCTGGAAGGGCCTGCTGGACGCCTGCGACGGGCGGCGGACGCACCTGGTCGACACGGCCGACAAGTTCCGCTTCTTCACCATGGTGAGGGATCTGACGGCCTGGATGGAGAGCATCATCCAGCAGATAGAGACCCAGGAGAAGCCCAGGTAAGCGGCAGGTGTACCTGGGGCCTGCGGAGGGCAGGGGTGGAAGCCCAGGTAAGCGCCAGGTGTACCTGGGGACTGTGGAGGGCAGGGGTGGAAGCCCAGGTAAGCGCCAGGTGTACCTGGGGCCTGCGGAGGGCAGGGGTGGAAGCCCAGGTAAGCGGCAGGTGTACCTGGGGACTGTGGAGGGCAGGGGTGGAAGCCCAGGTAAGCACCAGGTGTACCTGGGGACTGCGGAGGGCAGGGGTGGAAGCCCAGGTAAGCACCAGGTGTATCTGGGGCCTGCGGAGGGCAGGGGTGGAAGCCCAGGTAAGCGCCAGGTGTACCTGGGGCCTGCGGAGGGCAGGGGTGGAAGCCCAGGTAAGCGGCAGGTGTACCTGGGGACTGTGGAGGGCAGGGGTGGAAGCCCAGGTAAGCACCAGGTGTACCTGGGGACTGCGGAGGGCAGGGGTGGAAGCCCAGGTAAGCGGCAGGTGTATCTGGGGCCTGCAGAGGGCAGGGGTGGAAGCCCAGGTAAGCACCAGGTGTACCTGGGGCCTGTGGAGGGCAGGGGTGATGAGGCAGGGGACGGGTTCAGTCCAGTGGGCTACTAGAGATTGAAAGCACTCTCCTCTCTCCTCCTTTCCCCATCTCTCCTCTCCTCCCTCCTTCTTCCCTCTCTGCCCTCTCCCCCCTTCCCTCTCTCCTTTCCCCATCTCTCCTCTCCTCCCTCCTTCTTCCCTCTCTGCCCTCTCCCCCCTTCCCTCTCTCCTTTCCCCATCTCTCCTCTCCTCCCTCCTTCTTCCCTCTCTGCCCTCTCCCCCCTTCCCTCTCTCCTTTACCCATCTCTCCTCTCCTCCCTCCTTCTTCCCTCTCTGCCCTCTCCCCCCTTCCCTCTCTCCTTTCCCCATCTCTCCTCTCCTCCCTCCTTCTTCCCTCTCTCCTTTCCCCCTTCCCTCTCTCCCCTCCCCTTCAGGGACGTGTCCTCGGTGGAGCTCTTGATTAAGTACCACCAGGGCATCCGCTCAGAGATCGACGCCAGAGACCCCAAATTCACCTCCTGCGTCGACCTGGGACGCACCCTCCTAGCCCGCAAGCACCGGGACTCTCCGGAGGTGAGATCAGGCTGGGGTCAGGTTTCAATCATCTGTGCAGAAAAAAATTGTTAACTTCCATATTTAAAAAGTGGATTATAATAATGTTTTTAATAATTCATGTTTTAAATGGAGCCCAGAAGAGCTTTTATTTAGGGGTCAGGCCCTTGGCGTTTTTAAAAAATCAAAATCATTTAGTAAACCTTGATACCACCTATTAAAGCTGACTGGCTGCTCCCAGTTTGCAATGGAGTCTTATGATAATTGACTTATTTCACTGCTAATTGAGCCTGATACTAATTGCCTTCTTTCACTGCTAATTGAGCCTGATACTAATTTCCTTCTTTCACTGCTAATTGAGACAAGGTTTCCCACCGGGGCTACAATATTGGGTCCTCTTCCTCCTCTGTGTAGCCTAACCTGGGTTTCACTGCTGCTCTCTAAACCAACTCTCCTCCCGCCTCAGATCAAAGAGAAGCTCATCCAGCTGATGGAAAAGAAGAAGGAGATGATGACTAAGTGGGATGATAGATGGGACTGGCTCAGACTCTGTGAGTGCAGCACCTGGCTTCACCTGGCCTTCATTCAGTTATGAAGGTCCCCTTTCAGTTACAAGCCAGTTCCTTAACCGTTATACTACGCTGTCACCATAACAACGTGAGACCCCTCTTTGAGTGGCCTGTGATTTGCTCACTGTTGCCGTGGCTGCATGTGTTGCAGTGCTGGAGGTGTGCCAGTTTGCGCGGGACGCCTCGGTGGCCGAGGCCTGGCTGGTGGCGCAGGAGCCCTACGTGGCCAGCAGAGATCTGGGTGAGACGGTGGACGAGGTGGAGAAGCTCCTCAAGAGGCACGAAGCCTTCGAGAAGTCCAGCTCCACCTGGGACGAGAGGTTCTCCGCGCTGGAGCGCCTTACCACGGTGCGTCTGTCTGTCTCGCTGCCTTTCTTTAACATTTAAACTTTTCCATTGATTTGCACTCAATGTGGCAAGTGCTGTGTGTGCTGCTACACTATGCTGTGTGCCCCGCTACACTATGCTGTGTGTGCCGCTACACTATGCTGTGTGTGCCGCTACACTATGCTGTGTGTGCCGCTACACTATGCTGTGTGCCCCGCTACACTATGCTGTGTGTGCCGCTACACTATGCTGTGTGTGCCGCTACACTATGCTGTGTGTGCCGCTACACTATGCTGTGTGTGTGCCGCTACACTATGCTGTGTGTGCCGCTACACTATGCTGTGTGTGTGCCGCTACACTATGCTGTGTGTGCTGCTACACTATGCTGTGATTTCACAGTATCATATATCTGTGCTTTGATATCATGACAGTATCATAACTTTGTGCTGTGATATCATGACAGTAGTTTCATGCAGTGATCTCATGGCCAAATGTCTGTGCTGTCCTCCGTGTGTTGTGGCTGTGTGCTATATGCTGTGGTTGTATTGTATATCTGTCCTATGATTGTATTATTTCGCCATCTATCTGTGCCATGGTCTCTGGATTATGCTAGAATAGTCTCTTGACTGTGCTGTATCTCAGTGCTGTAATCTCACTGTGCTCTATCTCAGTGCTATAATCTCACTGTGCTGTATCTCAGTGCTGTAATCTCACTGTGCTGTATCTCAGTGCTGTAATCTCACTGTGCTGTATCTCAGTGCTGTAATCTCCTCACTGTGCTGTATCTCAGTGCTATAATCTCACTGTGCTGTATCTCAGTGCTGTAATCTCACTGTGCTGTATCTCAGTGCTGTAATCTCACTGTGCTGTATCTCAGTGCTGTAATCTCACTGTGCTCTATCTCAGTGCTGTAAACTCACTGTGCTGTATCTCAGTGCTGTAATCTCACTGTGCTGTATCTCAGTGCTGTAATCTCACTGTGCTGTATCTCAGTGCTGTAATCTCACTGTGCTCTATCTCAGTGCTGTAATCTCACTGTGCTGTATCTCAGTGCTGTAATCTCACTGTGCTCTATCTCAGTGCTGCAATCTCACTGTGCTGTATCTCAGTGCTATAATCTCACTGTGCTCTATCTCAGTGCTGTAATCTCACTGTGCTGTATCTCAGTGCTGTAATCTCACTGTGCTGTATCTCAGTGCTGTAATCTCACTGTGCTGTATCTCAGTGCTGTAATCTCACTGTGCTGTATCTCAGTGCTGTAATCTTACTGTAATCTCACTGTGCTGTATCTCCATGTTTTAGCTGGAGCTGCTGGAGCTGAGGAAACTGCAGCAGTTCAGGCCAGAGGAAGAGCAGCGGACTGATAAGGACAGCAGGTGAGCCCTGCCCTGCCCCTCCGCCAATTTGCAATACCCAATCAGGTGGAATTTTCCAAGTGGCTTCATTTGGCAAAGTACATTTCTGATCATTACTAAAACATTTTTGCACGAAATTTCAAATTTCAAATGACCCGGTAGTTTACTTGTCTGTCTCATACTGTAAGTGTGGTTCAGGGCTGACCTCTGACCTTTCCCCTTCAGGAGAGAAGACACAGGGTTTGCAGAAGAGTCCTCTGAGTTCTACACCATAGAGGATCCTTCTCTGGTCAGTTACCTGTTAATTTATCATGTTCACATATGGGAGAATATTATATGAAGGACAGTCTGTGTGTGTATATTGTATATATGCGCGTGTGTGTGTGTGTGTGTGTGTGTGTGTGTGTGTGTGTGTGTGTGTGTGTGTGTGTGTGTGTGTGTGTGTGTGTGTGTGTGTGTGTGTGTGTGTGTGTGTGTGTGTGTGTGTGTGTGTGTGTGTGTGTGTGTGTGTACGCATGCGTGTGCATGTTTTCTCAATCTCCATTGTGTGTGTTTTGTTTAGTCTGCTTCAGTGCCTGTAGATCCAAGCTCTGGGCAGATGGACGGGTCTGTGGATGAGTCCACAGCGCTGCCAGTGCCTGTGATTGAGGGCAGCAGTTTGGGTCAGACGGGCCCCTCCGGGCCAGGGCTGATGCCGCCTCCCAGGGACACTGAACGGGCTGCGACCCTCCCCATGGACCCCCCCAAGCGCCAGGTTGTGCTGCTGGAGGGCATGCTGGGACGGAAGCACGATCTCGAAGGAACCGGAAAGAAGGCTTCAAGCAGGTCCGAGCTCAAGGGCTCTGTTATTCCCACATCCAAATAATAATAATCATCACAACCAAAATCATAAGCATAATAATGGATTGCATTTATATCACACCTTTTGTTTCGAGAGCTTCCAAGTGCTTTACAGAGAATGGGGGGGACTCATTTCACCCCCCCATAAATGTGTAGCACCCATCTGGGGGAGTTACGGCAGCCATTTTGCGACAGAATGGTCACCACACATCAACTGAGGTGGAGAGGGAGGGGATTATTTGCCAGTTAAACTGTGTCCAAATCAGAGCCCTATTTACTGTGTCCTGTGTACTGTGTGCTAGCACACTGTGTACTGTTTAGTACGCCCCGTACAGTAGGCGAAAAAATATCCTCCATACTATTTTCCAGCCGCACTGCGGAAGTGTCATAAGACGTCACGCCCTTGCGCGGCCATGTCATGTGTTCTTGAAGGAAATCATCAAACGCAGCCTGCTGTGGGACCAAAATGTACACTACATTTAGAGAAAATGTCACCTCCTTAACTTTCTCAGCCAGTGTACTCAAAAAGCATACTCAATAGTATGGAAGGGCGCTGCTTCGGATACAGCCTTGGCCAATCTTTCCAGGACACCAGTGAACCCCTCTACTTTTCTAGAAGCATGTTATTTTGGGCTGTTAAGGAAATTATCCTTTGTTTGTAGGTTTTTGTTTCTCAAATTATGTTGCTTTGGCTGCAGAAACAGCTGCAGCTATAGAACCAAGGGAAGCTGCATAGAACTCGGACGTGGGATCGCAAAGCAGCCCTGTTCTGTTTCTCAGTTTGGAATTTACCTGCGTTCCTCCTGCACTGAGTGCATTTGCTCGGCCAGGTGTAAAAGGTGTAAAAGAGTGTGCGTCCTCCCTTTACCTGTTCAGGTCCTGGAACAACCTGTACTGTGTGCTGGAACCAGGGCAGCTGTCCGCCTACAAGGACGCCAAGGGCTATGGCTACGGTGTTACGTACCATGGGGAGGACCCCCTGCAGCTCAGCAACGCCACCTGCGAATCCTACAAGAAGAAGAAGCACGTGTTCAAACTGCGGTGAGAGTGGAGACCGCAAAGCCTAGTGGCATCCTCTGTTTTTAAGCTTCGGCGTGATACCGTCCTATGTCTGGGATTGAGGCCTCTCTTTGTGTCTCCTTCAGGTTGGGAGAAGGCAGTGAGTACCTGTTCCAGTGCAAAGACAAGGTGAGATCTCGCAGGGAAAGCTGTGTTACAAATGCCGCGTGTTAAAGTACGGGCCATCTGGACTCCAATAATATTAACAAGTGTAATCTTTGAAAAGTTTACAAAATAAAATACTAATTCCGGGGGGGGTGCACTTTTGAGTCATGTACTGTGTTTGTGCCTCAAGAAAAGGAAACGAAATGAGCTGGGTTTTAATATGGGTTTTCAAACTGTCATAATCTAAGAGAGTAGCGAAAAAAGAAAGCTGCCTTGGCTTAAAATAGTGTCAAAATGGCGGGGTGTTCACTGTGAGGTGGGTTTCGTATCCATATTGAAGAAAATTAAAAAAACACCTTGGCCCTCAATCTCCGGTAGAAAAAGATGAAAAAGCCTATCCATTATATTGGTGAGATCATGATAGAAAACCGCACCAATGCATACTTTATCAGGCTACATGTGAAAGCAACACACACAGGTGCAATATGTTAGAGATAAAACCGTCAGTGAGACGACTGGAATCAATCAAAACATATAGCAGCACAAAGGACTATTTCAGTCCTCACTGATGGTTTTATTTATCGGTTTTCTATCCTGATCTAACCAATATTATGAAGGCTTTTTAAATCCTTTTCTACTGGAGATTGAGTGCCAAGGAGTTTTTTTTTCTTCAATGTCCTAATGCAAGAGTCTTAAATGTTAGATGTGTGGTGTAATTCCCCTGTGTGCCTGCAGGAGGAGCTGCTGAAATGGAAGCAGGCTGTGGAGAGCGCGGCGGAACCCCAGTCAGAGGACATGGCCCCTGGCACCTCCGGAGCACGGGCGCGTAGCTTACCCCCACCCTCGTCCTCCACCCTCCCAGAAGCCAGTTCTGCTAAGAAGGACAAGGAGAAGAGGTTCAACTTGTTTACCAAAAAGAAATGAGGGAGGGAGGGATATGGTCAGGGTCAAAGGTCGTTGCCCAGTCAGGCTTCCTTTTTAATCACTGTCCTGATTTTTTACGTCAACAAAAACATTTGTAAGATTTAAAATAATAGTAATAGTAATAATAATACATGAATTATGAATACAAATCACACCCTTCCTGTCTGTATTTAAGCCAGTCTTTCTGCAATGCTGAGGTTCATTTTTAAATATTTTCTACACACACCAGATCCACACTTTAAACCAAAAACTCAAATGCTCCTTTCACAATCAACCAAAGAATGATAGATTTCATTTTCCTTTTGATTTCATTTTTATTTTGCTTCCTTTTTGGCATGCCTTATTGTATTTGTGTGTTACATACCATAAGGCTTTTAAAGAAAGTTTTGTTAATTTGCCTTATTCCTATAAAGAAATGGTTGTGAATTGTAATACTGTGTTGTTAGTGTCAGGGTATAGACTCTGTCAGAGTTAGTATCAGGTTGGAGCTTTGTAAATGCTGTTTTTGATGACACATTAACAAGTAGATTTGGTGAAATGCTTGGATACCGGGTTGTATAGTCCTATATATTATAAACACACCCAGTGATCCAAATGTAACTACAAGTATTCAAGCTAATCCCTGAGAATTACAAAATGTTCTTAGACTTAGACTATTGGAAACAGCACTAATTAAAATGAGACCATTTGTCTAATGAACTATAAACAAACTGCACTGTCAGAAACCACAAGACAACACTATTTTGAAAAGTGGTTAAAAAATTAACCCCAAACTGTGGACAACCTTTGATCGTAAAAACATGAATCATGGAAAAAAATGTTTATGCATCGTTTTACAGATTTCCAACTGACATGATACACAGTGTTGTCCAAATATGTTCCTTGTATATGGAGTAAACGTTTGTTGAATATGGTGCTAACTCTTATAGGAAGGGGTCAAAGTTGTCCTGTCGCCATCGTGAACCCCCCCCAAAACTCAGTGCCAAGAAGCTTTTCCACAAATGGTAAAGGTTCCTGGGAATAATTGAATAGAATCCAGGAAGAATGTGTTCCGCCATTTTGAATGTTGAGGCTACAAAAACCATTGCTAGAAATGGAAGGTGAATTGAGATGTCGAAGAAGAAAAATGATGAGAAAGAGTTTAGGTGAACGGTACTCTGAGAAAAATAATCTATAAGTTTAATATTTATTCCAAAAGCTGATTTCTTTTTTCTTTTTTTTAATAAATAGCCAGATGCTCTCTCCCAGTGGAAGATTGCAGAGTTGGTAGATTTACGAAGTAGATTTACTTTTAAATCACCGACTGAAATTGTTACAGGGGAAAGAATATATACCTGAAAAATGCGTTTATATTAAGAGTTTATTATATTTATAATTATTAACTGAAACTGAAAAGAAGAGGAGAGGACTATAGCTGTTTTATTTTTTCAATTGTATACAGCAGTTCCCTTTTTACTTTGAGGCATAACAGAAGCAGCCAGTTCACCTCCTTCCTCAATGACTGCCTTACACGTAGATAAAAACACTGCCTTTACCTAGTCTGCTTCCACAGACCTGCACTGAAAACCGTCCCTCGCCATCGTTTCCCCATCAGGTCTATTTACCCCAAAAGCTTTGTGCGCATGCTGTCCGTTATTTTCCCTTAAGCGGGGTTAGCCAGTTTATTTTCTACTCAGTAACCGTGTACCATTTCCAAAATGTTGATTTGCACACAGGTCTGACATTTTGAGAGCCGAACTTGGAAGCAAACAATAAACCTACCAGTTTGGAGAAGTGTGTGCGCTTCTGGTTTTGTTATTGGGGGGGGGGTGTGGAGAGCAGACAGACACAATCCCTTATCTCTGCAAAGGCCTCTACGACTCCCAATTGTCTAGTGTTTTTCTCAAATGTGCTTTTTTCCCCCAGTTTCGGGGTAAAATACTTATGGCGTTTGGCTCTAGAGTAATAATCTACCACTGTATTGTAGTTGATAGGCTTTCCATACCAACTGTGCCCCAACCAGGAACAGGACACCACGTGGTTGTCAGCTCAGATCCCCATCAGCCTGCACACAATCGGTCAATAAAACAGAAAAAAGAGCAACATCACAATGAGAAAAGTGGTGCTTGATAGAAGTTTATTAAAACAATACAAATATACCAGTATACATTTTACTTAAAGAAAGGCTGCAGAAGCTTTAGTGTACTTTGAGAAGAGAAATAAAGGCACTTTTTAAATTCAATTAATTAACTTTTTTAAGTTCAAATGAAGAAATTAAATTAGACAGCAACAAAAAAAATAAAAAATAAAATTAAAAAAACACAAAACAGCAACAACTTTTGAGTATCCTGTAATAGGTGCACGGAGACAGACGCAAGCTTGTTGGGAAACCCAAGAACTGCAGCCATGGGCGTCACATTTCACTGATCAACAATCTGAGAGGCAGTAAAAGCTGTGCATGTAAAATCATGTGGCTTCAAACCAGCAGTACTGAGACGGACAGTAGCCACACACTCACATCGGTGCGGGACAGCACGATCCACGAGCGTTGGCTAAACACAGAGGCGCCACACCCCAAAACCCCAACACCCCAAACCCCCCCGAATCCATTTAATCCGCAACCAACAGACCGGGAATCTGAATTACGGCAGTTAACACCACGTCACACACAGCTATTACAACACAGCTTCCGGTATCAAACAGTGGGCGTGGTCCTGCAATGCCTCAGCTTCAAACCTGGTGCTCAAGAGGAAAGGCTGCGAGAGGCACTTTCAATTACTGGTAAAGTTTTCAGATTCAAAACCAGGGAAAAACACAAACAGGGAAGTCAGACAGGAAGTACAGCATGTTTATCAGCTGGTGGCGTAGGCCAGACTAGGAAGAACTACAACTACAATCATCAACTAAACAATCAAATACTTTAAACGAAGAGGGCAAATCTTAAATTCGCATTCGGCATTATCGCCTTTAAGGAATTTAGGTCCCTTTGAGGAGCAGGAACTGGACTCAGTCTCATGTACAGTACAGATGAGCCAGTCCAGAATGAAACGGGTCTTCAAGGTCGAGCAGAAAAGCACGAGGCAGCACCCGTCCCAGATAAGACCTACACCCGTGTCCAAGAGCAAAGCTTCACGATGGCCGACACAATCCCTGCTGCTGAGTACAAGGTGGAAAGAGAAGATATTTTACATCACCTGCGAGCCCGTGTATATTCAACACAACGTGCTGTCGAGACGGGAACCAGTTCCACCTGCAATGTTCATATTTGCGGCCAGCGGTCAAATCTATTTTTCGGTTTAAAATTGCATTTTTAAAACATGCGCAAAAAACTTTTAAAAAATGCTTACGTTTTTGTCATGGTTCATTTATACAGTATGTATAGAATTAATACAATATAGATGAACACCATCATGAAATAACAATTTTGGATAGAAAAACAATGAACTGCCCAGCCAATTACAATAATTTCAGTATTGGTCTTTAACATTTTACTAAATATTAGTTAACTATTACTAAATATAAGAGTTAGATACTGTTGTTTCACTGCTCAGCCACTAGATGGCGAAAGACAGGTATGGCAAAGAATGAGCCCAACAACACGTTTGTAGGTGAACAATGGTGACCCACTGACAACTATGCAAACTGTACATCACAAATTAGGCCGCAGTTCTGAACCATACCTCTTAGAACCAAGAAAACAGACTGACTGACAGACAGACCTGTGCCTTCAGTTACAAATAGCAGTGAGGAAGACATTTGGTTTGTGAGGAAGGATTTGTGTGTGTGTATGTGTGTCTGAAAACAGCATCATTGTCTCCCATTGGTTGGTTTACAGCCTTCACTGATTGTCGGGGAGAAGGGAACGGTGGGGGTGTGGTGTGAGGGTTTGGGGGTGGCTGCAGTGGGGAGACACTGTGGCCTCGGCTCCCTCTAACTGATGAGCTTGTTGGCTCTCTGGTTGGCCTCGTCGATGCGCGCCTTATTCATGTCAGCCTGAAACAGAGGAAGCAGAGAAGAGGGGGGGGGGGGGTCAGGTGATGCAGCAGTAACTTCACTAACTCCATTTAAGGTGTAAGGTCACAAATATGTGGTTAGAATGTTCTTCACTGTGCATTCTAATGCCGATGTAACAATCAAAGCAATGGAATTCTAGAACACCGACTTAGAATTTTGAAAAAAATATTCCAGAAAACCTCCTCTTCACAAGCACAAACCCAGATTTTACCTTCTCTCTCCCATTGGCTGCTGCCTACTGTGTTAAGCTCCTGTGTCAGGGCAAGGCCACTCACACCGTTAAAAAGTGGCCACGCTCTTCTGAGGCAGTCACCCAATAGTGACCGTTGTCCAAAACTACACACTAGAGCACATGAAGACGATGACGATGACACGGTGTGCGGGAACCCCACCTTTTCGGTGATGCGGTCGATGGATTTGTTCTGCTGGTCGATCTCGGTGCCCATATCCATGGCCATGTTCTTCAGGTTCCCGATGATGCCTCCCACCTGGTTCAGGTTCTCCTCCATCTCGTCCTCCCGCGCGTCGTTAGTGATCCTGCGGAAGAGCCCCAGGGTGAACACACGCGCAAAAACGCACGCACACACACAAACATACAGATATACACGCTCAAACACAAACACAAACACACAGATATACACTCACTCACACACAAACACACTCACCCAGATACACGCACACACAGATATACACACTCACAAACACAAACATACAGGTACACACACACTCACTCACAAACACACTCACCCAGATACACACTCACACCTCTTCAGACTAGCCCTGCTTTGAAAGGCATGCGATAGCTTTTGGATGCTCACATTTGCAACCGCACAAGCACACCAAGCTCAGCCAGGAAGTGCCTTTTGTTTCACTTTCCGGATTTGCTTCCATTTTACCAGCAGCTCAACCGTTGCACTTCTTGTTCATAAAAAAAATCTAAATAACGCGTGCATAAAATAAGTAGAATATAGAATTTTACATAAGGCATTGCAGATGCTCAGAGAGATTTTGGAGGGAGGAGAGACCAGCACTGTTTATAATCTATACATTCACTCACACTGCAGATGAGCTAGCTAATGTAGCATTAGTGCAGTGAACCTTATAATTTTCCGTTTCCTGTGTAGAGTCTTATTAAGGAATATATAGGAGTTCCTGGGTGTACTGTTGCTAGCTGTAACATTACTACTGTTAATTTGCAAAGCTTATTGTAATTTTATGTTGCATGCTCCATAATAGACCAGAGGAACACCATTATTTACATCCACCAAATATTTATTATTTAAGCTCTGACCACGTCTTCCGAAGGTTTTGGTTTGTTTGGTTTTGGTTTTGGTTTGTTTCTGTTTGTCTGAAGCAAACTCGAATATTTGCATTTACAAACACACATACAGCATTTTTCTCAAAGAAATCTGCCGCATAAACGCAACCCTGAAAGGGACATGCCACCTTGGGATTTTCTATAAGAGTAGCTGTCCTCCTAATTAAAATGTGCATGCAGCCATCTGAGTGCAGAGATATCGCCCAAAACTACTGCGCATGCTCCAGCTTCCTGCTTTACTATGGACTGCAATGGGGCGGGAACTTAAGTCTATGGGCGGGAATCAGACAATGCCAATCACAGGTTGCCACTCCTACCAACTACAAACAGAGGGGCTGGGCGTTACTAGCTACCCGGCCTGGAAGCTGTTCGTCGAGAGAGGCTAACGTACTCGCTCGCAAGCTAGCCACGAAAGAAAGAAAACCTAGGTTTATGGTGTTCAGTTTAATTTTGTGCTTAAAGGTTGTATCAGCGATTTTGGGTGACGTCACTTCTGAAGCGAAATCCCAAACAAACATACTTATGAATAATTATGTTATGTTTTAAAAAATAGTGTTCAAGCATCCAGAATTATAACCACGTTAATAACGTTTGTAAGAAACCAAACCGTGTGTAAATCCGTCAAGATTTCAGCGAGATAAGAGTATTAGCGTTTGTGCAGATCATTGTGATTGGTTGGAATACTGTTTATTTTGGTTTTGAGTGGTTGGTAGTACCATTTGTTTTTGTGTACGATCTCGGAGCATAGGCTGCCTACAGAGACGCGGTTTTTTGACGGCCTGCTTATGGGGCGGGCAGCTAGCGGATCGTGAGGAAAAATCAGATGAATGTGATCATTTATGTTTCCACCCAAAATCGCTGATACAACCTTTAAGTTCCACTGAAAGGTAAACTCAGCTTTGCTTAAATGTGGAAAAAGGAATTTATTTTTACAGGCTGCCGCAGAATGAGGGTGAAAAAACAATGGCCGACCTCAACTGGGAACGCAAAATATCATCCCGATACACAACTAAAGAATGTGCGAGCAGGCACGTTCATGTGAGACTAATGAACATACCGAGTGACCGTGTGTTAGCTCGGTTAATGTTGTTTTGTGGTGGGTTTCCCTGAAAAGCAGAGGCTGTTACTGAGAGCTCGATAATGCAGCGGTTTATGCAGTAAACTCACCTCACCTGGTTCCTTTGGTCGAAACCGTTTTTTTCATTTTGAGTGGTCGAAACCGTTTTTTTCATTTTGAGGTGAAAATTAAAGCAGGAGATCTTGTTACTCTTGGCTGTTACTCTCCTTGGCCAGGATTGGCCACCCCTTTACTCTCCTGGGCCAGGATTGGCCACCCCTGCCTTAAAGGCTGAGCAGAGTAAGAGCCAGTGGCACTGACCTCTTTACGTAGGCCCCAGAGGGAGCAGCGGACACCTGTGCGCCGGCCTGGCCGTTTCGGACGCTGGGGGGCTGGCTGGACACCACCCCGTCCGCCCCGGTGCTGCTGGCGTTCACGCTGCCTGTGCCCCAGGTGCGTTTGTAGCGCCCGTCGTGCTCGATGGTCTTCACCCTGAAACACGCGAACAGCGGACGTCAACTGCGGGTACGGGTGAGAACCTTCACTCTGGGGGAGTGGGGAGTGGGGGGGGGGGGGACGTTAACTGCGGGTACGAGTGATGAAAGAACATCATAATGGGAGGAGCTACTGTGACCTGGTCTGAACCAATCAAAATGTCTTTCTCTCCGCAGCAGAACACACCGATTGGCTCAAATCAGTGAGCAGATGGCAGCGCCTTCATGCTGCTGCCACAGGGGGGCAGGAGAGAGCTCACCTGTCGCAGGGACACACGCATATGCCACAGCACTTGGACAGGTCCGTGAGGTTCTTCTCGGCCTGCTTCATGTCCTCGTTGATCTGGTCCATGCCCTCCTCCACGTGCTTCAGTTGTTCTGTGGGGAGGGATGGAGGGAGAAAATGAGGGATGGAGGGAGAAAATGAGGGATGGAGGGAGAAAATGAGGGAAGGAGTGAGTGGGAGGGAGAGGGGGAGTGAGTATGAGACAGAATTTAACTTAGAACAGCAACAAAAAGAGCAAAAGCATCACATTTGTAATGAATCATCTGCCATATTGTCTATCACAAGCAGAATGGGTGAAGGAAAAGACTCCAGGACCTTTTTGGGGGTGAAATAGAGACCCTACATCATAGCAGTGTACCCACCTCCCTGCTCATCCAACATGGTCATGGTGTTCACCCCCGTCTGCCGGCTCTGTGGGACGGACAGACAGCCAGACAGGGTCAGGACATACTCGTCACTTTACCCAGGAGAGTCTACAAGGGTGGCTCATGTTCTCAAATCTCCCTTTTCCAAAAATTTTTAAATTATTTCATGCTGCACAAAATGGGAACAGAGTCAGAACATGGACTGGGGAATCTACTAGACATGTAAATTAAACACAGGTTCACATTTTAGGCATGTAGCAGATCATCTTATCCAGTACAACTTTCACAGCTTTATTATTTATTTATTTATTTTTTTAAATATTTATACTTATTTATAATTCAAGTTATGTACCTTGCCCCTATCTGGGAATCAAACCTGCAACCTCTACGTTTACACTACATTACACTACACCGCCATGAAAGGAATATGAATATGTTAATGATAAGGTCATACAGTCCATGCCTTACCTCCTCTGCCAGCTGTAGCATTCTCCTGGTGCTTTCCAGTGACTAAATGATGAGGGGGAGGAAACATATTTCATTATTCCCTGGGAATACTTAAGAGTTTTCCCATCTTCTTTGGTAAGAAGCAGACAGAGTCACATACAGGGTGTCTTTATGCATCAAAACAAGATGAATGAACAAGATAAACAACAACAAACAATTCATTAATCATTTCGAAACTCTAATCACAGCTTTCAGGCGAATGCCTTCCGTCGTAAATATTATAAACTGAGCTACTTGTGATTCACGTGGTTCTCAAGCTCCGATTAGCGTCTGGCCATTGGCCATTGAGGGAGGTGTTTTGTGAATATCAGGTTGGCATTACACCTTTATCTATCTAAGGGCCTGCTTTGTTCCTTTTAAAAGGCATCGGAAGACCGTTCTGGAATGCGGTCCTTCCGGGTGTGACCGTGTTTGGCAATAACCAGGTGAGCTCGGTACAAGTCAACGGGGAGAAGCTGGCCTAAACCGTAAGCAACTCCCACATGGGCATCCGTCCAAGTGATACGATTCACACAAAAAAAGAGTGACGTTCCAGTCACCTGACCTTCCGCAAGCCTCAAGGAGTACACATACAGAGAACGCTACGTCTGGAGGGAAAGGTCAGCGCTCACAGGATGTGTACTTTGTGTGATCTCTCAGCAGTGCTTCACACAAAGTACCGGGAGGACCATACACAGCACAATACCCCATTGCCAAGGGTTACAGGACAAAAGGATGTGACATCACGGGTCAGCTTTGCTGGGTTAAAAGCCTCTGCAGAATGGATGCTGACACAGGAGCGGAAGTGGCAATCGAATGTGAGCCAGAGGGGAAAACCGTGGGTCCGTAGGCCCGAGAGACTGGCAGGAGATGACTGCCCACTTCTGCCCAGCTCTACTGGAACAGAGAGAACCACATGCCATGAGGAAGTGGTACTAAGATGCAACAGGCCGTACCCGGTTTTATTATGAACAGCTAACAATTTCACACAAAGCGCTTGTCAGCAGGGCTCACACGGCATGCTACGTACAGCAGGGTGTGAAATTAACTCCTTCACCCATTGGCCAGAGTGGCTTATGGATTCTAAAAATCACCAGCCATTTTCAACATTTTACGAGCCGCATTACCTCTTGCAATATAACACAACCTGGTCGATTACCGGCCAAAGTGTCTGCTAGAGTAAGAACTTTACCAGCCACGATCAAAATTTTACCAGCATTTGGCTAGTGTTAAATTGCACACCCTGGGACAGGCAATGCACATGCTACATGCACCGCATGCTATAGCTACTAAGGGCAATTTCTGAATCCGAGCTTCCAAGCTCATTCTATCATGTGCTTCTTTCAAAACCACTTACCTGGTCTCATTTGGAAAATGAACAGCATAAATATTGTTAGTCTTACAGAGGTAGCAGTTAGAGGTTTAGGGGAAAGCGTGCTTTCTAACAGAAATAAGCAATAATGCTGCTTATCTAAAAAGGAGCAAAAGGAGAGACTGAAGGAGGAAGGGAGATGTGTAGGGGTTAAAGGTCATTAAGTGCAGTTACCCCAGGCCCCAGCTCCTGCATTGCTGGTTAGTGAGGTGACCCCCCGAACACCATTTCCCAGAATTCTTTCCCTCCCAGAGCTTACAAGCAGGTGCCAGTCCACACCGGAGTTCCATCCCACAGAAAGGCAGCAGAGGAGAGAGAGAGACAGACACAGACAGGTGAGGACAGGGCTGAAGAGAGAAGGTTAGATGCATTGTCGGAGTCTGACGGTAGGAGTTTCTGAATAAAGATTACCAGGGATAAGAACATAATCTCTTGACAAAACACTGTTTAAATGTTAGAAATACATAAATAAAAATATTGCATGTGGTTTTGTGTGTAGCGTGTGGGCGGGCAGCAGGCCGGCCTGCTAACTTCCACTCTCTATTTCACAACATGCATGCTTGTGTGAGTAAGTTAGTGACTCAGTGAACGAGGGAGTGAGAGAAAGCAAGAGAGAGAGACAGAGAGAGAGAAAATGTGCAGATGAACAACTTTAGCGAGACCAGAGCTTTTATCTCAAGGCCACAAAACAGGGCCTGATATGATCCTCATTCCACAGCGGGAACACGCGAACACAGCCCAGCTCTCCAACTCCAGTCCGTCACCGGCGTCCCCATCTCCCGGAGACAGAACCGACTTACCTCATCCGTCACCTGGTTGGCCCTTATGGCGATGTCCTCCACTGACATGTCATCCATGTTGATGTTGGTACTGGGTTCTCCTCCTCCGAATCCACTCACGTCAATGCTCTGCGGCCTGCATGGGGGAGAGGAATCAGGGTCAGGGGTCATATCACTACCAAGGGCTGCTACCCTGTAAGAATCATTATGCTCTGGCCAAAGTGTCAATCATAAGACAGAGGACACCACCCACTCAGTCTCATGATTTTACACCTGTGTAGAAAACCACGGGCCACTTCATTACATTAAACTGAAATGAATTCTGACACCAAATATTAAAATAAGGAAGTAACTTAGATAAATACTGTATATTGCTACTTTAGTTTGTGATTAATATTAGCAATACACAGTACCAGTAACTCATTTAACAAATACTGTATATTGCTACTTTAGTTAGTGATTAAAATTAGCCATATCCAGTACCGTACACCCAGAAAGTCAAGGATTAGGAACAATAATAAAGAAATTATTATCGTGGGGGGAATGTTCCAGGCTAATATTAGAGGCAAAACACATCTGTGCAAGGCCCCGTTCTCCGGTCTTTATAACCCCACTCTAGAGTCACATACACACACACACATACACAGTGAGGTGAGTGATAAAGAAACAGTACAGAAATTATATCATATGCCTCCGTTTATGCCTAGTGCATAGGCCCAAGCACTGTGGCCTTTGCAGGAAGACATACCCTGGTGTGTGTGTGTACCAGTAACTCAGTTAAATACTGTATATTGCTACTTTAGTTAGTGATTAAAATTAGCCATATATAGTACCGTACACCCAGAAAGGCGTTATTGGAGTTATTTGGTGTGTAATTGTAGTGTTTACAACTGAATTTAAAACGGTTTGTAATGACACAGCAAAATGCAAACTGCTACGGTTGGCCTTCTGCACAAGCAAAGTACAAAACTTATTTTGACTTTTACTCCAAATGAGATCACTTTATTTGTGTTGAGTTTTTCCATTTCATATTTTAAGAGGCATGTAATATTTGTTAATATCGTAGTTTGTAAACAGCAGATTTTGAACTGAAAACTGTTCAAGTGCTTTGCGTATTTCTCTCAGTCTTAATGCTGGTTATTGTTATATAAAAGTACCTGGCCTCACAAACACTGGTATAGGACACACGGCAAAAAAAATAAAATAATCTAATCAATCTGCCATCTAACTGCGTTCAACAAAAGACCAAAATTAAAATGAAAAATGCTTGGCTGGCAGAACCCTTTCAAAGGTTCAAACACCATTTCTACCTCTGGTGCTCTTGTACACTGGTCCAGAGGACAGAGCTCACTTCCTCAGGAGCTCCAGTGAGTCCTTCCTGTTTTCACAGAGACCCTGACCCCGAATCACCCCCCATCCCCAACCCTGAAACCTCCCTACACCACACATCCTCCAGCCCAGCAATCCTGGAAAACAGAGAGTGATAACACACCCATCCAGACTGGTAACGGAGAACAGTCCTACTAGAACAGGGGGGTATACTATGAAGCAGAAGTTAAACCCGGAACCATCCCAAATCTGGAACACGGACTGAAGTAAAAAGAGCTGTTCCCGGTTTTACTCAGTGCAGTTATCCAGCTAACTAAGTAATCCCGCTTTGTACTATAGCCCCCAGTCCTACTGTTGGCTAACCACTGTCCTGTGGCTGGCATTACTCACCAAATGACCAGGAATTACCCAGTTGAGCTAAACGCTTTTTTTGATCCAATTGAACAACAAGTTCAATAGCACAGAGCTTTCACAACAATACAAGCCAACCATTGGTCAGGTCACATGTCAGCTGGTCAGGTGGCACAGTCTGGAGTCTAAGTACCCTTGGACGATTTGTAGACACAGTGAATGTATCCCAAACAGAGCTCAAAGTGGTGACAGGACTTTCCAGTTATGGAAGTGAATTTCATTAAAGTTCCCAAATCCATTTAATTGAAATGGAACCGAACACAATTGTGGTGCTGACAAACATCGCCTGCCTTCAACTACTACATTATAATCCACACCTGGACCTGTTAAGTTTTCAGACAGTACGCACTTTTTCTCAAGAGCAAGGACAAGGGTTCTGTGCAAATACACAGCTACACTCCAGAGTAGGCAGCGATTGCAAGATTGTATTTAAATTAATTCAAACATACTGTTTGCAAAAAATATTTTATTTGCAAAAAAATTAATAATAAATGAAGAAACATTTGAAGCAAATTAGTGTTACTAAGAAGTTTTGTTTTTTTTAAAAAGAAAGAAAAAAAAAGGAAAAATTAAAGTAGCTGAGTTAGTTTTGTGTCTACAAGTATAGATAGAGCCATTTGGGGTTTTCGTTCAATGTGACAAGGGACTGAATCATCCGCGTGTTCAACCAGCCACAGGGTTAATTCGAAAAAGCTGTTTACCTTGTTGCTGTATAGTTGCATCAGGTTTACCCACAGAAACGTATAGCAAAAAAACTATGACACAAGCCCTTTGCAATTTGTTTCAATGAGGTAGGCAATTAATTTCTTAAGTACAGGAGTTACATAATGAGTATAGACACGTTTTGCATAAGATAAACGGCGCAAAACAATGGACGATTTTAAGTGTGCGCGTGAGGTCACAACCTACGAAGAAACATAAAAATAAGGATACTAGACTCCTTTACTTTTTTCCTTAAACACTGAATATTATTCCAAATACCCAGCCAAACTTAGGTTCGTACTTTTAAAACGACAATCTTGATCATTTAAATTATCCTCATATGCTTTTTCCTACAGCAATCAAAAAAAATTCACTGTTTAGCACTGAATGGGTCCGTGCGAGTGTGGTACTGCTGCGAAGTAGAATCTCTGGTTATGCATGTAGCCAGACTAGCCACTGAATAGCTGCTACTTCAGGGCGGCACCGGGTGGCACTCACACAACAAACGCTTGACATTAACACCTCATCTAAGTCGCTCTTACGATAGCTAATGAATGCGCAGGACGAGCGCGACTCTAAAGATACACGAAACAGGCACAGCTCACGCGCTGGTTGTCTATTGGTGTGTCCCTGCCCCCCTTTAACGGATACATACATTTCCAGCTCTTCCCCACAAACCAGTTCTCCCAGGTTGAGCTTCAAGGAGTACCCTCTCGGTTTCTCTTCTTCCTTTTCCAAACTTGACTTATTCTATCCCAGTGTCACTGTGCTCCAACTCAACAGTAAACAGGGGGCGATAGGATTTTGAACTCAAATACTGCACTGCCAACCATGAGGGGGTGGACCCCTGCCCAGAATCCTAAGTATCCCAAATGCAAAAACTACACCCACATCCCCAAGGATACTCCAACAAGGATGGAAGTTCTTTGTTTGGGACCAATATCATTAAGCGTATCTGTGACCTAATCAAAGCCAAAGGGGTTTTGTAAAATAAGACAGTTTCCCTGCACACACTACCGGCTTGTAAAACAAAATAAGACAAATCTCAACAGGCGCTAGTCAGGTGCAACCAACTGCTCCATATATAACGTTAGCTAGCGACCATTAGTGTAGCCTAATGGATGTAACAGTTAGCTAAACAGTTAGACTAAATCCAGTTATTGCCGTTTTCTTCTAAATATTTGTTAAAGTAACATTCGGACTGCACCTAAAGTCAATGCTTGCTAATTGAAGCGTTTTTTTATTTATTATTATTTTTTAAACGCCGACCGTATGGATAATCAAGAATAGTTTATTTATTCATATCCGGGATTAAAATTGCTATCAAAATATGTACTTGTGAGTTTTAATTAATTTAGAGGTCATGTCATTACCCAGAATAACGTTACATTCAAGTAAAAGCTAGAAGGTCAAAGGAAAACGTTTTAGAGCCATAACTAACTAACCGGTCACATGATGAACTTCAATGTGTCTCCTGCTCGGTTCGGTAAGCAAAATATCAATCGGATTGTAAAATAGCAACGAAGAGTTATGCGTTTATTGTAGATTGGTTAACTACTAAATAACTAGCACTTTTGGGCCGAAACATTGTGATTATGTTAGTGTCTACACACATTTCCTGGCGATATTGATGACCGATGAACTCTGTTAAGACACATGACACACACACATCTGTGCGTTACTGTTATCAAGCAGCAAAGCAGACACACTTTTGCGTTTGTAAAGTCAAATAGTTTTCCCAACCGTGTTGTTTGCAAAGGCGAAACGCGTTTGGTTTTTATCGTGCTCGGTAGTCCGATGGATGACATGCCTGTTTAGCCAACTGCGTTTGCAGTCTGCTCTTTTTGTTCCTTAGCAAGTCAACTAATTTTAATGATAAACAACAGTTTGTGAACGACTCAACTGACGTTAGCTAGCTTAACTATGTGCTGGTTAGCTAAATTGACGAATTTAGCCAGTAAATTACCGATTTAACTAATTAAATTAACAAAACTGAGTCTGTCACCTTCCCGACCCACCCAAACCACCATATTAGTTAACATTAGCTCGCTCGCCAAGCTACCTCAACCGTACAAATAAGTTAGTAAAAAATAATTTAACATCTGTTAAAAGTCCGCCACCTCACCAAAACACAACAAGTGGTCGACTGCTAGCAAGCTAGCCTACTTACTTTTTTAACATCTTGTTACTGTAAAAGTCTCCCCCTTTCCTGGATGGTGATATTTAGCTAGTTAGATAGCTAGCAAAGCAAGTAAACCTCTTCGGAAGCTTGCTAGCTAGCTAGCTAATTAGCTAGTTCCTCTTTGAAAAACAGATGGGGGAGTCTTTCCTCTTGAGATCTGGTATCTACAGTCAGTAGGAGGAAACACAGACGCGTCTAAATACGACTTTCTCTTTCTTATTTCTTGTTTGTTGGAAGTTTGTAAACCAAATGTTACTTACGGAAACGATTCCAAGTTTGAAATCCTCCTGTGTCTGACTGACCCTCCGAATCCGATGTCCACTCCAAGCAAACTAGTAAATTCCTTCAGTGAAGTCAAATGCGTACTGCGCATGTCTGATCGACCAACTCCAAACTATCCAGACATGCGCATCAAAGAGTTTGAGATGAGCCTTACGTCACCTGAAATACATTTTCAGATAACCCATAACAACACCGTTGTCACACATCGTTTTGTTTTGGATTGACACATGGAGTCACATAATACAATAACCTAATTTTTAAAAATCAACTTTATTCTAATGTCTACTCGTGCAATACGGCACTAGCTAGTTATTTGTTTTGTACTAGAATGATATCCCATATGCAAAAGGTCTGTAAAAATCATATATGATCATACTTGCAAAGTTTTATAAAAATCATATATGTTGATTAGTGTTATTATAGCCTATATTTGTATACAATTCTTATACAAATTTTCAATGCTTTTTTTTATAGGGAGTACCATGTATGTTAGGGAACTATTTAATTTTAGTATGAAATGTACGTATGTGCTAGTTCTCTACCACGTAGTTTTGTATATGGCATATGTGATTTTTATAGGATTTTTACAGGCCTTTTCCATATGGGATGGGCTATGCTTGACAAGTTACAATACCACAATTGTCAAAATTAACTGGAATTTGGAAAATAAAATCTAAATTTTTTAATTTAAAATTTAAAATCTAAAATCTACTTTGTGCATGACACAAGTAATTTTTCCAACAATTGTTTACAGACAGATTCTTTCACTTTTAATTCACTATATCACAATTCCAGTGGGTCAGAAGTTTACATACAATTGACTGGTTCATCCTTGGGAGCAATTTCCAAATGCCTGAAGGTACCACATTCATCTGTACAAACAATAGTACGCAAGTATAAACACCATGGGACCACGCAGCCGTCATACCGCTCAGGAAGGAGACGTGTTCTGTCTTCTAGAGATGAACGTGCTTTGGTGCGAAAAGTGCAAATCAATCCCAGAACAACAGCAAAGGACCTTGTGAAGATGCTGGAGGGAACAGGTACAAAAGTATCTATATCCACAGTAAAACGAGTCCTATATCGACATAACCCGAAAGGCTACTCAGCAAGGAAGAAGCCACTACTCCAAAACCGCCATAAAAAACCCAGACTACAGTTTGCAACTGCACATGGGGACAAAGATCTTACTTTTTAGAGAAATGTCCTGTAGTCTGATCAAACACAAATTTAACTGTTTGGCCATAATGACCATCGGTATGTTTGGAGGAAAAAGGGTGAGGCTTGCAAGCCAAAGAACACCATCCCAACCATGAAGCACGGGGGTGGCAGCGTCATGTTGTGAAGGTGCTTTGCTGCAGGAGGGACTGGTGCACTTCATAAAATAGATGGCACCATGAGGAAGGAAAATTATGTGGATATATTGAAGCAACATCTCAAGACATCAGCAAGGAAGTTAAAGCTTGGTCGCAAATGGCTCTTCCAAATGGACAATGACCCAAAGTATATACAGTGGGGAGAACAAGTATTTGATACACTGCCAATTTTGCAGGTTTTCCCACTTACAAAGCATGTAGAGGTCTGTAATTTTTATCATAGGTACACTTCAACTGTGAGAGACGGAATCTAAAACAAAAATCCAGAAAATCACATTGTATGATTTTTAAGTAATTAATTTGCATTTTATTGCATGAAATAAGTATTTGATCACCTACCAACCAGCAAGAATTCCGGCTCTCACAGACCTGTTAGTTCTTCTTTAAGAAGCCCTCCTATTCTCCACTCATTACCTGTATTAACTGCACCTGTTTGAACTCGTTACCTGTATAAAAGACACCTCTCCACACACTCAATCAATCAGACTCCAACCTCTTCACAATGGGCAAGACCAAAGAGCTGTCTAAGGACATCAGGGACAAAATGGTAGACCTGCACAAGGCTGGGATGGGCTACAGGACAATAGGCAAGCAGCTTGGTGAGAAGGCAACAACTGTTGGCGCAATTATTAGAAAATGGAAGAAGTTCAAGACGACAGTCAATCTCCCTCGGTCTGGGCCTCCATGCAAGATCTCACCTCGTGGGGCATCAATGATCATCAGAAAGATGAGGGATCAGCCCAGAACTACACGGCAGGACCTGGTCAATGACCTGAAGAGAGCTGGGACCACAGTCTCAAAGAAAACCATTAGTAACACACTACGCCGTCATGGATTAAAATCCTGCAGCGCACGCAAGGCCCCCCTGCTCAAGCCAGCGCATGTCCAGGCCCGTCTGAGGTTTGCCAATGACCATCTGGATGATCCAGAGGAGGAATGGGAGAAGGTCATGTGGTCTGATGAGACCAAAATAGAGCTTTTTGGTATAAACTCCACTCGCCGTGTTTGGAGGAAGAAGAAGGATGAGTACAACCCCAAGAACACCATCCCAACCGTGAAGCATGGAGGTGGAAACATCATTCTTTGGGGATGCTTTTCTGCAAAGGGGACAGGACGAATGCACCGTATTGAGGGGAGGATGGATGGGGCCATGTATCGCGAGATCTTGGTCAACAACCTCCTTCCCTCAATAAGAGCATTGAAGATGGGTCATGGCTGGGTCTTCCAGCATGATAACGACCCGAAACACACAGCCAGGGCAACTAAGGAGTGGCTCCGTAAGAAGCATCTCAAGGTCCTGGAGTGGCCTAGCCAGTCTCCAGACCTGAACCCAATAGAAAATCTTTGGAGGGAGCTGAAAGTCCGTGTTGCCCAGCGACAGCCCCGAAACCTGAAGGATCTGGAGAAGATCTGTATGGAGGAGTGGGCCAAAATCCCTGCTGCAGTGTGTGCAAACCTGGTCAAGAACTACAGGAAACGTCTGATCTCTGTAATTGCAAACAAAGGTTTCTTTACCAAATATTAAGTTCTATTTTTCTGATGTATCAAATACTTATTTCATGCAATAAAATGCAAATTAATTACTTAAAAATCATACAATGTGATTTTCTGGATTTTTGTTTTAGATTCCGTCTCTCACAGTTGAAGTGTACCTATGATAAAAATTACAGACCTCTACATGCTTTGTAAGTGGGAAAACCTGCAAAATTGGCAGTGTATCAAATACTTGTTCTCCCCACTGTACTTCCAAAGTTGTGGCAAAATGGCTTAAGGACAACAAAGTCAAGGTATTGGAGTGGCCATCACAAAGTCCTGACCTCAATCCAATCGAAAATTTGTGAGCAGAACTGAAAAAGCGTGTGCGAGCAAGGAGGCCTACAAACCTGACTCAGTTGCACCAGTTCTGTAAGGAGGAATGGGCCAAAATTCCAGCAACTTATTGTGAGAAGCTTGTGGAAGGCTACCCAAAACATTTGACCAAAGTTAAACAATTTAAAGGCAATGCTACCAAATACTAACAGTGTATGTAAACTTCTGACCCACTGGGAAATAAAAGCTGAAATAAATAATTCTCTCTACTACTATTCTGACATTTCACATTCTTAAAATAAAGTTGTGATCCTAACTGACCTAAAACAGGGAATGTTTACTAGGATTAAATGTCAGGAATTGTGAAAAACTGAGTTTAAATGGATTTGGCTAAAGTGTATGCAAACTTTCGACTTCAACTGTAGTTCTATATCTATGGGTCTGCCTATTGGCAATGCGCTATAAATTCAGAAGAGCTCAGACTAGCTAAATAAATACTCGTTTGACCATTAGGCTATACATGGAAAATATTATTCTTCAAAGATGAGTAATTTCCAACATTTCAGCCAAAAACTCCACAACGGGGCGCCCTGGTTGGAACGAAGATCAGCATAATGCAGTGGTTCCCCACTCCAATTCATCGATAAATAATACAGATGTCCACCCATTCACAAAGCAAGCATAGGCTACTTGCCAATCCGCATGTATTTACAGATCAGCGAATCTGCGCGGCCAACTGAAAAATAGAATTGCGCATGCGCACGTGAAACCGGAAAGGGCAGTGTCGGACACAACTAACATGGCGGCCTCGTTGGAAAGATGTGCGGGGAAGATGAAACGATAAACAAACACGTTCAGGAAAAAGAGGTATACCCGCGTAGTTATTCATTATCGTGATATGACACAAATACTTCACCACCGGAGTTTCATAAACACCGGTTTCACACTAATGAGGAAGTTAATGTCTGGGACAGTTTCCTACCCCATGCACAGACATCGTCACAGCTATAAATGTGCGGAAAGGTAGCAGTTTTTGGCTAAACACTCCCGTGTGTTTGAGCCCGTTTCAGTGGTGTTCTGACGAACTTAGAACGCTTTGTAATGTGCGTTTTTTAATGTTGTATGTATTTTTATACCTGAAATCAAATTTCTAGCCAGGACAACAAGGGCAGAGGTCTGCAAGCAACTGGCGTGGCGGGCAAGCCACAAAAACATAGAAGGTGGTTTCTGCCTGCTTCTGTAGTTATCTTACAGTGCTAGTACGCAAGTGTTGTTGTGGGATCAGTGCATTATTTAGGCTAAGTCATGCACATGCGAACTTACAGTTGGCAAGCTGATGATTTGTGATTAGAACTTAGCCAACATAACGCTTGTGAAGATCAACAGACCTATCAAGATTAGGTTGACGCTATAAGTGAGTCTAACTGCAGCCAAGTTGATACACATGCACTGTATGACGCAAGAACGCTTCCGTTATCCAATAGTTTGTGTGGTCTGAGAAGTGGTAAGGTGGATCTGAGTTGGATGTGTTCGGTTGTTGCACAATATCTTTAACGTGTTCATGCACTCTGGTTTTGGCCTGCAATCCGGTCGATCTGGTGAACGCTTGCCAAAAGTGTCTAAGAACAAAATAAATAAATAGTCTGAAGCATTTAATATACTTTTTTTTGTCAAAAATACATGAGATGATTCTACTTTTTCAGTTCAGTCTGCATGCTTCGGTTGTTTGATGCATGTGGTGATGCATCTATCCAGTGGTGTTCTGGTTTCACAGACCATGATTCCTGGTCTTGCTCAATACTGCCACCTGTCCATTTATCTGAGTAGTTCATCTTATTTTTTCTGTGGACACTGCATTCAGCACTTATCTTCAACACCAATTTTTAAGAGTGAATGTTGATGATGTTGATCAGACTAAATAATTTTTACAGGCGTGTTTACTCTGCACTGTCCATGGCATGTTTTCCAGTGTTTGCTTGTTATTATGCAGATTTCAGAGAGTAGTTTTCTCCCCAAAAGTCTGTGAAAATGTAATTTGCCAGGTGCGCACATGTTCGTCCTCACAACAGTTGCTATAGTGAAGATAAGAAGCAGGATCAGAGCAAGAAAGCTTTTCCATTATGCTTGGATTCAAATGAAAAGTATTTTGTAGTCTGTACTTTGAGTACTTATTCTATGACCAGGGCACTGAAATGACAATGCCTCAGTTATAACACAAAAGAACAATGTTGACAGTATGAACTCAGTGAACTTCCAGGTCAAAGTCCTTTAGATCAGAGTACACCAGAGCATTCTCAGGTCCAACTCAAAGAAAGATTAACTCCTGCATTCACTTCATCAGAATATTTCTAAGGACTTGGGAAATGCAAGAAAAGCTATCATCTTTTTTTGCATTTCAGTACTCTTGCTGTGTGCTTGCAGTTGAACATACAAATGTAAAGCCTGAAGTGGCAAGTTCACACAGTAAATATAAATAAATATAAATATAAATATGATGAAAAATGGACTTGATAGGATGTATAATCCCGCCAGTATGGTATGTGGTTTATGTGGGCTAAATGTGAGTTGTGAGCTGGGCATGAAATTAACTTTTTCACCTACTGGCCAGTGTGGCTTGTTGATTCTAAAAATCACCAGCCATTCAACATTTTACCTGCCACATTACCTTTTACAATATAACACAGTCTGATTGGTTACCTGCCAAACTGGCTGCTAGAGTAGAAATCCTACCAGCCAAAATCTAAATTTTACCAGCAATTGGCTGGTGGCGGGTGTTAATTTCACACCCTGGTCGTGAGAATATTCTTCTTGTTTTATCGCAACATTAAAGGTTGTATCAGTGATTTTGGGTGACGTCATTTCTGAAGCGAAATCCCAAACAAACAGAGCCAGCTCCAGCTCAGAGCCAATTATGTTATGTTTGAAAAAATAGTGTTCAAGCATCCAGAATTATAACCACGTTAATAACGTTTGTAAGAAACCAAACCGTTTGTAAATCCGTCAAGATTTCAGCGAGATAAGAGTATTAGCGTATTAGTATCACCCACCCCTTGTCGGTGATTGGTTGGAATACTGTTTATTTTGGATTTGAGTGGTTGGTAGTACCATTTGTTTTTGTGTACGATCTCGGAGCATAGGCTGCCTACAGAGACGTGTTTTTTTGACGGCCTGCTTATGGGGCGGGCAGCTAGCGGATCGTGAGGAAAAATCAGATGAATGTGATCATTTATGTTTCGACCCAAAATCGCTGATACAACCTTTAAGTGACACTAGCAGCACCATTGTGTCTCCTTAATGATAATGGAGGGCGGCTCACAGCAGCAGTGGAGTGCCGTATAATGCAGGGCCTGGCATTACCGGGTTGCCTCAGGTGTGGATTCAGCCTTAGGTGAAAGTCTGGCCTGGCTCCATTCACCACCCCCTGTTGATTACAATGTGATCAATCCTCCCTGTTTTTTTATATGTAAATATTTTAAATCTCAGGAAATTGTTCCCATGTTAACTATACTACCCCCCCCCACCCCCCCTCCCGATTTGGCCGTTTGGTACAGAGAGGCTTGGCACAGCAGATATTGAAATGCTTTTGTCTCACTTGCGCCACCGTTGCCAGTGTAACGGGATCCCGCCGTTGGCCTAGTGGTACGGTGCCGTTTGTTAGCTCACATGCGCAGTATTTCCTTTCAGAGTGTGTGGGCAGCCCGTCTCCCCGGGGGGGGGTTGGGGCTGGGGCTGGGGCTGGGGCTGGGAGAGGAATGCCTGGCGCAGACCATCTCTCCAGCCCCCGCTGCCCGAAATAACTGGCCGCACCGTTACTGGGCAGGGGGGGTGGGGGGGAGATCAGGAAGTTAACCTAACCTTTCCCTTTTTTTTTTTTTCCTCCTATGGATCTCCTTCTCTTAAAAGGTAGTGATAGTGTTGGTCAACTCGTGTAGAGGGCGAATAGAGCCGTATGCATGAACGTGTTGCGTGTAGAGGGCGAATAGAGCCGTATGCATGAACGTGTTGCGTGTAGAGGGCGAATAGAGCCGTATGCATGAACGTGTTGCGTGTAGAGGGCGAATAGAGCCGTATGCATGAACGTGTTGCGTGTAGAGGGCGAATAGAGCCGTATGCATGAACGTGTTGCGTATGAGGTGGCATTGAGTGTCCTTGGCCTGGTATTCTCCCCTTGAGAAGAGATGTGCTCCCCAGTGGGGTTCCATGCCTTTACCACAGGGGTCACTGCCATTGACCTTGTATCTCAGGAGGGGAGATATCGGGGACAGCCCGTTAGCGAAAATCTTTTTTTTTTTTTTTTAACCTCTGCGGGAGGTAGGGCTTGCGTACAGCGCAGGGTTTTTTTAATTCTTGGTGCCGTGACTGCTGAAGCACACTTTTTTTCTTTTTTTTTTTAAACAGTCACTTGTGACTTTTGGTGTAGGGTATCTTCTGGCAAAAGCTCTGCAAGGTGTTGGACTTGTCCAGACATAAGACCTTTCCCCCAGTATCTCGGGGGGGATTGGTTGGGCGTTTGGGGGTGTGGGGACCCTGGCATTGGCTGATGGGAAACCATGCCTCTGGCTAGTGCATGTAGGTTAAACTTGGTCTCAACCTCTTCAGTGGAACATACAAGCTCATCTTACCCTTGCTCAACCCTTATAGATACTAATATTAAAAACTGGCAGAAAACAAACATGCCGGCACACAAATAGTTGAAATATAATATCAAAATGTACATTAACTGAATTCATTTGAACAGGAAATGTACAAAGCAATATATTTATTTACCTCAGTATGTCGTCATTTTCAAGTGCTCCTGGAGTTGACTGTTCAATGGGACATTTGAGGCGTGAACCTACTTTCTACACACATTGTTTTTAGTGAATCCCCATTTTGTGTCGTACCACAGCCAAATAGTAGGCTACAAGCTAGCTTTAGCACTTTCAGTTTTTTTTTTTTTTTTTGACTGAGCGCAACCTCATCTTGTTATTTCAGCATTCATTTTTGTATTTGATTAACGTCATTCACGTTTTTTTTCCCCTCCAACCTCATACCAGCTGTCTTCAGATGGTCATAAAAGGAGAAAGTGTGTGTCAGATCGGAGCTGGGCTTTTGTCCTTCCGGCTTAATGGACCCGGTATTCCTGACGAGGCCTGTGTGTCGTCAGTGGCACATAACCCAGCTGGGTGGGCCCGGTGATCTCTGGGGACTTGTGCGGAAGGACTGTTTACCCAGAATGCTGTGTGTGTGTGACACTTTCTCTGGCTTTTCTGCCTCGTGGTTTATCTAAGAAGGACAGGTGGAATTTCTGAATGCTGGGACCGAAAGTGGCCAGAGGAGTTCGAAGGAAAAGCCGTACTTAGACCAGTGGTCACGAGTATGACAAGAGCAGGGGTGTCCAGTCTTATCCGAAAAGGGCCAGTGTGGGTGCAGGTTTTTGTTTTTAGCTCAGTACTAAGACACCTGATTCTACTTATCAAGGTCTTGATTGAAGACTATTGGCCCGATTTACTAAGACCTTTTGCATGTGCAAAACCTTTTTAGCACACGCAAAACTAATAACACAACCAATTATTTTGAACACAAAAACCATAGCCAATCATTGGTCATGTTATTTATTTTGAATGCGTTAAATGGTTCTGCACATGCTAAAGGTCTTAGTAAATCAAGCCCTATGATTGGTTCACTAGTTGAGTAGGTGTTGTAGGTAATGCTGGGCTAAAACAAAAACCCACCCACACTGGCCCTTTTCGGATAAGATTGGACACCCTTGGTGGAAGGTCTAATGTTCAGGAAGGAATTGAAATATTTGGGAGGACATTTTTCTATAGACAGATGTCATATCCAATGAGGTGTTGCCCTCTTTGTGTATCATAGCAACAACTGTTCTAACCTAATATTCTGTTGTTAGTTGGAATATTCAGTATTATGAATGGCAGCACCATGTAAACATGTTATTCAGAATAACGAGTTTGGAAAAAGTAGATTTTCTGAACGGAGACTCTTGTTAAAGAGGTGGGATGTTCCTTTGGTGTTATGTTTGAGAACTCTGAGTGGAATCCTGTCTTTTGTATACATGCAAATATATGGAGAATTTAATGTGTGCATACGTTGGGAATTTGTGTTGCAAAAGTCAAATGGTGTTTTATCCTGGTGTCCTTCCGTCTGTCTGTGTGTTCCCACAGTGATGGCTTAACGGCCATTTTACAAGGTCCAACATGGGGAAGGAACGGAAGTGCATTCTCTGTCAAATCGTCTATAACTCAAAGCAGGTAGGAAGGCGATCTCACGGCGAATGGCGTGCGCTCTGCCGTCGAGAGCACGCCGTTTGTTTCACCGAATCTCGCATCTGCCCCGCAGTTGCTAGTCATATGAGCGCACGCGGGGCATCTTTGAAACTCAACCCTTCTGGTGGTCGCCCCCCCCCCCCCTCTCATTCCTACAGGAGATGGATGAGCATATGAGGAGTATGCTGCACCATCGAGAGCTGGAGAACCTGAAAGGCCGGTGAGCATCCCCGCGTCCGAGTCCCATGCGCACAGTCACGCAAACCCACACTGCAAGAGCGTTTTAGTCTCGTATTGAGACTTAAAATCTTATTTATTTCCCCTCAAGTAGAAAATATTAGCTTGTTTTAAGCTACCTTTTTGCTAAAGCTAGCTAATATAATGTTAACCTTACAGAAAAAAATTAAAATAAAAAATAGAAAAAAATTTGCACAGTATAACTGGACTCCATGGTAAAGCCACAGGTGTGCGTATATAAGCACAGAGTCACAGGAAACCAATGATTAGACATATTTGAACTTCACACTCAGACTCTACAGGGTATTCACATGTAAGTATGTGTATTCTGTGTTAACACGAGACGCTAACATAAGATCCAATATAGATGCATTCCACCACCACCAGTCACCTTCCTCTCCTTTCATTACCTTGCCCTTAATCACAGGTCCCACATAGATTATACTCTTTAGGAATCGTGTCCTTTCCTGCCTGCTAACTGTACATATATGCATGTGAAAGGCAATATGTGTTTATGGCCACGGAGGCAGCATGTGTGAGCCCATATCGGCTTGCGTTCCCGGACAGCGGAGCTTTGTCCTTTTAGGACGGGGTATGGAGCACGTGTTTAGGGGACACGTGTGTTGCCCCCCCTGCCCCCAACATATTCATGCGGCAGCTGCCCCCAACCGGGGCTTAAATTTAGGCCCTTCCCTAGAGCAAGAAGCATGGGAGAGTTCAGAGAGTTAATGTACATGTCAGAATGTATGTATTTAATGTAGATTAACATCGTGAAGTGACTGTGGTGGGTTGCACACTGTTAAGCCTTTATGTGACTGTGTGTGTATCTGTGTCCAAATTCGAAACCCTGGTTTTCTCGGTAAGACTTAATGAGGACATTTCAGCAGTTAATAGTATAATGGCTAGTGTAGTATAATGGGCAAGGAACTGGGCAGGCTCGATTCCCAGGTAGGACACTGCCGTTGTACGCTTGAGGAAGGTACTTAAAATAAAAATTGCTTCAGTGTATATACAGCTGTATATATGGATCCAGTGTAAAAATGCAAAAAGCTGTGTAACTCACTGTGGACAAGAGCATTTGGTTAAATGCCAGTATTGTAATAACACCAAGCACTGGCGCAATAAGAATGTAAAAACACCAAATGCAAATCGGAACGTTCCCCCGGAATGTTATTAAATATAACTGTGCGGTTGAATTTTGAAATGAAACCGCAAGCCGATAGAGACGACAGAAAAATAAATTGGGTCGGGCGGCGGGACTGACACAGTTTCTGAAGAGGCACCGCATAGCGCCGGAGTCCTGCGGTATCAGTCGCCTGGAATGGCATTCTTAGAGGGGGGGGGGGGGGGGCAGCTGACTGGAGCTCTCTGGTTACAGCAGCCTCTGGATTGGTCTGTGGGCAATGCGGCTCAGTGGTTTGTGAGGGTGGGGGTAGAGCCGCAGAAGAAATGCAGACTCCCTCTCCGCTCAGCCCCAGAGCAGCCGGTAACCATCATGCGAGCGCACTAGGCTAGGGGCCTCCAGAGAGAGGGAGAGCCCGTCCACACTGCGTCCCAGGGTCGTCGCGGGGGAAGTCGTCACGCCCCGCCGGAATGCCGCCCGCGTCCCACACCGTCGCTCCCGCTCCCGCTCCCCGTGCCGCTAACCGTCCGAAATTTAACGTGAAGCTGAAAAAGCCAACAGTTCAGGAAGACACAAACCGAGAAGCGGTTTTCTTTTTTTTCCTTTTTTCCTTTTTTTCGAAAACGAAATTGCAAGAAGTCATTCGCCTCCTGATCTGTTGAGAAACATATTTTTTTTCGTGGTTTCAGCATTTTTTTTTTGAGGTGTGAGAAGAGTTTTCTCTCTCTTCACCTCCCATTGAAGTTTTCACTCGTAACCGTAAGAGTAACCGTAAGAGTCCTGAAGCGGGTCTGTCGTTGAGAGAAACACAGACCCGACTGGACTGGACCTGAACACAGACGAGGACAGGAGCCGAAGCGGAGTCATGCCGGTGGGAAGCGTTGAGGTTGAGCCCTCCCTGTCCCCGTGCGTTCCCAGGGACTGCGACCATGAGTGTCGGGTGTGCCGGGTGTCGGTGGTGGGCCTGACGGACTACGCCAGCCACATCTCCAGCCCCCTGCACAAGCAGCGCGTGGAGAAGCAGGAGCGGGACTGCTCCGGAGACGGGCCAGAGGAGGAGTACTTCGACAAGGAGCTGGTGCAGCTCATCGAGAAGCGCAAGGAACAGATCCGGTAAGGAGACGCTCTCTCTCTCTCTCTCTCTCTCTCTCTCTCTCTCTCTCACGCGCACTCTCTCTCTCTCTCTCTCTCACGTGCACTGTCTCTCTCATACTGTCTGTCTATCTCTCTGCCTCTCTATCTCACACTCTCTCACGTGCACTGTCTCTCATACTGTCTGTCTATCTCTCTGCCTCTCTATCTCACACTCTCTCACGTGTGCTGTCTCTCTGCCTCTATCTCTCACTCTCACGCTCTCACACACACTGTCTCTCTCACTCTCACATACTCTCTCTCATATTCTCTCTTTCCCCCTTCTCTCTCTCTCTTCCCCTTCTCTCTCTCTATCTCTCACTCTCTTTCTGTTTCTCTCGCTCTTGCTCCCCCCTCTCTCGCTCGCTCGCTCGCTCACCTGTCTTACATGTCTGTCTGTGTACTTGTTTACCTTCCTCTGTCCTGTGATTAGACCTGCTGTCCTTTCTCTCACTCTGTAGTTCCTGCTGTGCTACATAATTCATTGTCAAAATGACCACTTTGTGTGCCACTGTAGTATCGTTTCATTGGTTTGTGCTAAGCTTGAGTGGGGTTGAAAATCAGCCTGGCTGTGTATATGTGTCAAATGTCTGTTTGGCCAGCCATTTGTTGCAATTATTTTCATAAATGCGATATGCAAAACTAGATACTGCGAACACAATATCCAGTTACTTGTACTAAAATTGTCTGATTCACATAACATGAGTCCAAGTTGGCTTGTGCTTACATGACGTGCAAGGTTTCAAACTGCTATTGATTAAATTACACACTAAATTACTTTCTCTTCACATCTCTGGACCCATGAAATGACACGATGGACCCATAGTGTGTATTCATAAAAGCCTTAATGTCATTTGCTTGTCCCTTATCATTGGCTGTCGATCCCTTTAATGGAATTCCATGTCGCTGGAGAGCACTTCTAATTAAAACGGCGACGCAAACAAGTCTGCCTTGGCCAGAGTCGTATATCAGGGGGTCAGGGATGTGGCCTAAAACAGCCATGAGCACACACTCCCACACTCTCACTCTCCCACAAACTGCCACAGACACATTCCCTGGCTCAGGCTTTTAGAGGGCCGTGCACGGCGAGTCCGCTATGACGACGGTGAAACATGCCAGCGTCTGCGCGCAACAGAGCTTCTTATTAGGATAAAGATCGCCGAGCGTTTTTAGCAACGCGGATCTTGCCATTTGCAGTGCCTTTATTAGACGTTAACATAAGCAGAATAGATCATAACAAGGGGTCATTAGCATTAGTTTACTGCAGGGGCGGATCATCCAGGTGGTTGAATACAGAAACTTTGAATAGCTTTGCTAGTCGTTTGCTCACAATAAAGACCCGAGTGAGCGCAGTGTATTTATATCCCTCTATCGCCCTAAACCTTGGGGTCGCCGTAGTGAGAAAATCTCCTTCTCTCTGTCATGGCCCAAACATATACAAAACTAATAACACAACCAGTGATTGGTGCAAAACAAATGCCATGACCAATCATTGGTCACGTTACTGGTTTTACGCGTGCTTAAAGGTTTTGCGCACGCTACAGGTCTTAGTAAATCAGGCCCCAGGTGTTGCAAGTGTCAGGACAGCAAAGCCCACAGGATATCCAATACAGACGGATAAGCTGAACACTTCACCAAGCTTACTCTCATTGTATTTACCTTTCAGCATTTGGCAGGCGCTCTTGTCCAGAGTCACTAATAAAACTACATCCTTGCAGGTCTAGTTAACAACCCCTCAGTGTACTGATAGTAGTTAATACCCAAATGCCCATCGTAAAAAAGAACGTACAGGAGGGAGATTGTAGCACTTTTTAGCACATGGGTTTGAGGGTATAATGTTATATAAAGCTAGGGTTAGTAAACACAAGATAAACACTCCCGAGTTCAGCGTATCACGGGGGTGCTTCTCTCTCCTTATTTCAGGCCGGCAGGTGGAATTGGTGTAGCGTTTAAATCCTTGGGGATTGTTCCAACCCACATAAACCTGCCATTTTACACCTTGAGTAATGAAAGAATGACTGAGGACTCCAGTCGGCTCTGTGTGTGCGTGCGTGTGCGTGTGTGTGTTTGAGGGGCGGATAGCTGTCGCGGCAGGGGGAGATGGGGGGGGGGGGTGTTTGTCAGGGGTAGGAAGGAGCCATATTGCAGCTGCCGTCACATCACATGACAGGCTGGTGAGGTCATCGGCTCGGCTGGGCAGACTGACACATTGGCTCGGCTGGGCAGACTCACTCCGCACACGCTTGCCTAACAGGTGTCAGTATTGTCCCAGAGCGAAAGCTAACTTCGTTTGGACTTTGACCCTGTAGTTCTCCTGTGTCCTGGTGTGGATGGCACATGCAATAAAACACCTTTTTTTTCCCCTTTGAAAACATAATCCCATCATCCTTCTGACTGCTTATATGAAGTACAGGAACCTCCTGCCCAATAAGTTCTAGAGATTTCTGTAAATGGGAAGATTTTTGTAATTGGGAAAATTTCTGTAAGTGGGTAGCACATGAATAATTTGTAGTACTGGTACTATGGAGCCCAGCATCTTTGCTGAGCTCCATAGTACCAGTACTACAAATTATTCATGTGCTAGATTGTGCCAGACAAAGTTGGAGACTGAAGTACCAAAGAAATAGATTTTAAATAGTAAATAAGTGATGCATATGCATGTTCAAGTAATCATGTGTCTGGAATAGGGAACGTTGCTTCGTGTCAACGCACACAAACCAAAAATGTATCATTTTATTAATAGCAAGGTGCTTTTGTGCACCGTACCAGGGTTGCGGCAGAACTCATTCACTGTCTAAAACGGGTGTCCCATCAGTGTGTGGGTGCAGGTTTTCGTTTTAGCCCAGCACTAAGACACCTGATTCTACTTACCAAGGGCTTTTGTGAAGACCGTGATTAGTGGACTAGTTGACTCCGGTGTGGTAGTGCTGGGCTAAAAGAAAAACCGGCACCCACAGATAAGTTCGGATAAGATTAGTCAACCCTGGTTGAAAACGTCTCGCGCCCCATTGTGTGAGAGCTCTGTTCTGTCCCCCTTTACCTTAGTTCAGTGGTCCCCAACCCTGTTCCTGGAGGGAGATCTACCGTCCTACAGGTTTTCACTCCAATCCTAACTAAGCACACCTCATTCAACAGCTAGAGATCTTGTTGAGCTACTAATTAGTAGAATCAGGTGTGCCAAATTCGGGTTGAAATGAAAACTCACCAGAAGGCAGATCACCAGGAATAGGATTGGGGACCACTACCTTGGTTGAGGAGCAGAGGGTGTGATGTATTTTTGATCTCTTCTTCTCCCTCAGGAAAGAGGAGGAGGCGGCAGCTAAACTTGCCCAGGAGGAGGAGCAGAGGAAACTCCAGATTAATGTGGAGAGGCAGTGGTTCCAACAGGGGGCACTGTGGGGGTGGGGCCCCCCAGGGTTCCCACCACCGCCCAAGGGCCGGGGCGTGGCCGACTGGCGGGGCGCCGGTGCCAAGTGGAACTCCATAAGAGGGCACCGTGGTGGGGCGTGGCACCCCAGCGGGGGACCAAGAACCTGGAACCAAGGCAGCCAGGACCAGAGCGCCCCCTGGAATGCGGAGGTACCCCCAAACCTGCAGAACTGGGGCAGAGGAGGGTGGGGAGGCAAAAGCAGGGGTCGCCAGGCCTTCCCCCCCCAAAAGAGAGGCCAGCACGCGCAGGCGGGCGGCGACGGCGGCGTTTATGGCGGGAGCAGGTTCTACTGGGAGCGGAGCGTAGCGCCGTACCTGGACGACATGGACACGGCAATGGCCATGGACTTCACCAGCGATCATCTGCCACAAACCGGCGCCATGCATTTCAACAGGGTGCCCGGGGGCTGCCCAGAAGGGCCTCCGGGGTGGGAGGGTGCGCATCAGGCCCGCAGGGGGGGGCATCAGAGCAGGGACGTGCCCGGCGGAGACCACGGCAAGGCCAACGGCGCCAAAGACCGGCTGTACCGCTGGAGCCCCTACCCCCCGGCCAAACTCCCAGGGGATGCGCCGGCCCAGAGCGAAGAAGGCACGGGCGCCGCGGCGGGCTACGGAACGGTCCCGCCCGTGCAGGTGAAAGACCTGAAGCTGAAGTTTGACTTTGTGCTGGGCAACACACAGCCCCAGGACCCCTCGGGGAAGGGTCCCAGAGGGCGGAACCAAGCCCCCCAGACCAAGGAGGGCCCGGGCAGGAAACAGAAGTCCAGCGTTGGCGGCAGGCGAGACCACCAGAACCCGGCCGCGCAGAAACCCGCCGAACCCATGCAGCAGGCTCCGGAGAGGGCCTCCTCCACCTCCAAACCCGCCTCCTCCACCTCCAAACCCGCCTCCTCCACCTCCAAGCCCGCCTTGAAGTGGGACTCCCAGCTCCCCGCGCCCATGAAGCTCTTCCGCGGTCCACCAGGATCTCCACACAGGCCTGGTCCTGACGTGCGGGCGCCGCAGGTCAGGAGGGGCTCCGTGGACACGTCCGTGCCGGGGGGCCGCGGCGTGCGAAAGGAGGCAGAGGAGGAGGAGCAGGAGGCGGAGAGCACAGAGTTCAGGGCCGGGCGAGACTGGGAGGCCAAGCACAGGAACAGCGGGGGGAACCAGCCCTCGTTCGGTAATCCCGCCGGCCCCAGACGCTGCTCCTACCTGGAGGAGGAATTGAAAAAGTACGGCAGCTCGCACCCCACCCAAGCCCTGTCTCTGCAGTCCGTACAGGTGAGCACGTCCACCTGCGACACCCCCGAAAGGGCGGGGTCCTCGCCCCGGGCGGAGGAGGAGGTCCGGGAGGGAAAGGCCGATAAAGAGCCGGCGGCACAGGCCACCGACGAGGGCCTGGGCTCAGACAGCGACGCACCCCGTGCCGGCCCGACCCAGCTGGCGGGAGGGCCCGACCTCAGCAAGCTGGGCCTCCCCGCCTCCCTCAAACGCGACCTGACCCGCCACATCGCCCCCAAGTGCAAGGCCGGCGTCCACGAGCCCAACCTGAACATCGCCAGGCGGATTCGAAACTTGAGCGGGGCGCGAAAGGGCGAGGCCGAGAAGGACTCGGGGCTGAAGCCCACCCTGCGGCAGCTGATCAGCTCCACCGGATCCCGCCGGAACGTCAACTGGGACCAGGTGTACCAGGAGGTCAGCAGGAAGAAACAGGAGCAGGAGAAGGGCATGCCCAGGTGAGGGGGGGAGCGGGTGGGGGTGGGTGCAGGGAGAAGTGGGGAAGTCTACATGATCTGTTAAAAAAATAAATAAATAAATAAAAATAGCACAATTCCTAAAAATCGATCTGTGTTCTGAAGCATTGATATCAAAACGATGCCAAGTTAAAACTAATATGCTTCACAGAAACGAATTGAACCATATACCAAAGCAATACAGTACTATGTTTTCCAATTTCCCAATTTTTTATATTTACACTGAACGGTACTAGCAGAAACATGGGGAATTGGCGCCTCCTGCTGGTCGGGAGAGTTAACTAACGCATGAGAAAATGCAATAATGGTGAAACTATTGGAACATTAGCGCTCCTCAGTTTTACCAAATAAAAAATAAAAAACGTTGTAAGTTACATGCCAATCTGTGTGATCTGTGGCTACGCAGGTTTGGAATTGAGATGGTGACGTCAGAGCCCTTTGACCTGGAAGGACTGGAGGAAGGGGAGGAGGACTTGTCGGAGGGCTACCATTGGGCCTCAATCTGTGGGTCATTCCCCGCCCTCACGGGGGCGGGCCCACGCAAGCGCAGCCTATCGGAAAGCAGCGTGGTGGGCGACCGCACCTCCAGCGCCCTCTCCCTGTTCACGGCCGCCACCCCCTCCCCCCAGGGTCGACACGCCCAGAGACCGTCCCGAGGGGCTCCCCAGGCTGGTCTCCGTGCCCCAGGGCGGGGCCACGCACGGCCTCGGGACGGGCGCCGTGAACGCTGAGGAGGAGGAGGAGGAGGCACAGCGAGGGGAAGGGAAAGCCGAATCCGTGGAGGGGGACAGCAGCTGCACCTCGGAGACGGAGCTGAACGACGCTCAGGGTGTGGGGAAGAAACGTAGAGCGGCAGGGGTGAGCATCACACACACAGCGCAGTGCCTAACATACATGTTACATGTTTATTGGAGTGCCTAACATACATGTTACATGTTTATTGGAGTACCTAACATACATGTTACATGTTTATTGGAGTGCCTAACATACATGTTACATGTATGTTTATTGGAGTGCCTAACATACATGTTACATGTTTGTTTATTGGAGTGCCTAACATACATGTTACATGTTTGTTTATTGGAGTGCCTAACATACATGTTACATGTTTGTTTATTGGAACTCAGTGTGAGTTTTGTTCTTTTTGGTAAAGGAGTGAACACAAAAATCAAATAAACAAAGTCTTCAACAAAAGCAGTCTTACTTTTATGGTAACAAAAAAATGCTATGTTGTTAAAAGCATATAGACCAGTACCCAAACCTGAGCCTGTATGGGGGATTTGTGTTAGGGTTTAGAGCCGGCTGTCCTACAATGCCTCACAGTCTCCTCTAATGTGTATGTTTTTTTTTTTTTTTTTTCCCCTAGGAAATTTCATCTCCAGAAATTCCCAATTTGGAACGGAGGACTAAAAGGATGAAAATTAAATGTAAAAAAGGTGAGTTCATGTCATACGCTTTGGGGATTTTTGTTTGTAGATTTAGTAGAAAAATGCTAAATGTAGTTTGTGGCCTAGCAGACAGTGTGTGTGTTGGCTGTTGTGTCTGTGGTGTGAGTGTTTGTGGCCTAGCAGGCAGTGTGTGGGTTTGGCGGTTGCGTCTGTGGTGTCAGTGTTTGTGGCCTAGCAGGCAGTGTGTGAGTTGGCGGTTGCGTCTGTGGTGTCAGTGTTTGTGGCCTAGCAGACAGTGTGAGAGTTGGCGGTTGCGTCTGTGGTGTCAGTGTTTGTGGCCTAGCAGACAGTGTGAGAGTTGGCGGTTGCGTCTGTGGTGTCAGTGTTTGTGGCCTAGCAGACAGTGTGAGAGTTGGCGGTTGCGTCTGTGGTGTCAGTGTTTGTGGCCTAGCAGACAGTGTGAGAGTTGGCGGTTGCGTCTGTGGTGTCAGTGTTTGTGGCCTAGCAGACAGTGTGAGAGTTGGCGGTTGCGTCTGTGGTGTCAGTGTTTGTGGCCTAGCAGACAGTGTGAGAGTTGGCGGTCATGTCTGTGGTATAACCCCTGACTCTCGCGGTCTGTGCTGCAGAGCGCTCGCAGGTGGACCAGCTGTTGGCGGTGTCTCTGCGGGAGGAGGAGCTGAGTGGCTCGCTGCAGGCTGTGGACAGCAGCTTGATCCAGGCTCGCGCCGCCCTGCAGGCCGCTTACATGGAGGTGCAGCGCCTCCTGGTGGTCAAGCAACAGGTAACACGCAGTGCCGTCTGGACGCGTGAGCGAGCACGTGAACTTCCCCCGCAGCTGGTGGCATCGCCCCCTAGAGCCGTAATCAGAGTACTGACCGTTTACTTGGTCTTTAGCTCAGCGAGCTCATTGTATTGCTTCTTGAGCTGTGTGGATGGATGCTGTGGGCTGCAGTGTCAAAACAATTCAACTCAGTTTTATTTGTTCTGACTCTGTCTAAACATGTGTATCAAAGCCAATGCCAGGTAGTTAAGTCCACACAGTCACTTACCAACTAGTCCCAGAGCACATCGTTTGAGCTGTTCTCCATAGCTGTCCATTTGTAGTCTCTCTCTGAGTGTAGCGCTACATCTGCAGGTGTTTTGTAACTGGCTTGTGGTTGATGAGATTTCATAAATCCTATTTCTCAGGTTACTATGGAGATGAGCACATTGAGAACCAGGCGAATTGAGATCCTGCAGGGAATGCAAGGTGAGAATCCCCTTTTAAACCGGGTCGCCGTAATCATGTATGACAGACGCGGAAATCTCAATTCCTAATTCCTGATAAATAATTCCCTGTTGGATTCCCTTTGTGGAACGATTCAGGGTGTCGGCGTTCTTCTCTTTGTTGAGTGAATGGCTGTAGATGGCGGTAATAGCCCCTTGTCTTTGTGTTCAGAGGGCTATGATGGCATCGCTTCGCTGGGAGAGAGGGACAACAGTGCTGATGCCCCTGCCGCCCCCGCCCCCGCTCCGCTCGGCCTCTTCTCCCCTCCCAGAGACCCCCCTCTGTGCCCTCCCGCCCAGCCCTCCCCAGCCTCACTGCCCCCTGTCCCGCTGCACGCTGCCCCGCCCTCCTCCCTGTCCCCCGCCCATCCCCCCCGCCGCCCATCCCCCCCGCCGCCACCGCCCCCCCAGCACATCAAGCAGGAGCCCACCTCTCCAAACCTTTTGAGCTCCCCTGCAGAGAACGCCCACAGCGCCCCCTATGGGACTGCTCCGGAGCCACAGCTCATCATCTCACTCACAGGTACAAACTCTGACCTCACATTCTCACTCACAGGTAAAAGCTCTGAGCTCACATTCTCTCTCACAGGTAAAAGCTCTGAGCTCACATTCTCTCTCACAGGTAAAAGCTCTGAGCTCACATTCTCACTCACAGGTAAAAGCTCTGAGCTCACATTCTCACTCACAGGTAAAAGCTCTGAGCTGACATTCTCACACACAGGTAAAAGCTCTGAGCTCACATTCTCACTCACAGGTAAAAGCTCTGAGCTCACATTCTCACTCACAGGTAAAAGCTCTGAGCTGACATTCTCACACACAGGTAAAAGCTCTGAGCTGACATTCTCACACACAGTTATTAGCTCACCTTTCACTCACAGGTAGATCTCACCACTTCACTCACAGGTACAAGATCTGACATCACATTCTCACTCACTGGTGTGAGCTCACCTGGTCACTCGCAGGTAAAAGCTCTCACCTCACATTGTCTCTCACAGGGATGACTTCACATGGCTCCCACACAGTCTCTGCCTCTAAAGCTCTGTATCCCGTCCTCTCCTCCAGAACCCGCCCAGCCCAAATCCGTCTTGTTCCAGTCACCAAGCGGTCCCCGTCGCGCTAGCATTAACTCTCAGGAGAGCGGCAGCATGTCCGTGGAGAACAGCCCCGCCTGCCCTCCCCTGCAGGAGAGGGGAGTTCTGGTGTCCGGAGCCGGGTCTTTCGCCGTCCCGGAGAAGCCGTGCTCCGCCCCGTCCCGCCGCAGGGACTCCCAGACCGGGGTCCTGACCGAGACCTCCACCTGCGGGACGTCCCAACCAGCCTCCGCCGATCCCGCCGTCCCGGCCCCGCCCTCCTCCGCCCAAACCGAGCCCAAGGCCAGGAAGCGCGTTAGGAAGCTGAGGAAGAAGAAGATGCTGAAGAAGAGCCAGGGGCCAGAGCAGCCCGACAACAGCGACACGGAGCTGGACGCTGACGCCTCGTCCCGCCCCGTCCGCAGGATCAAAGCCAAAAAGAAGGCCAAGGGGGCGCAGGTGAGCACCTCCTCGACCCCAACCGAGCCCAGGGAGGAGCCCCCACACAAGCCCCGGGCCGACAGCGACGACTCCTCCTCCCTGGAGATGGTGGAGCTCCCCCAGCCTGCGCCCCTCGAGGTGGTCGCCATCGACGACTCGTCAGCCGATGAAACCGAGCCGGTTGCCGAGGAGACGGCCGAGACTCCCGCGGCCCCTGACGTAGTGAACCTGGCCTGTGATGAGGTCAGCTCCACCAGCGAGCTGGACGCCACAGCTAGAACTAAGGCCTGCGCCAGGTCAGAACCGACTGTGGCACAATCCATATCATACATCATACATCATATATTATACATCATATCACGCATAATACATCATCATACATCTCACATCGTACGTCACACATCATATCATATATCACACATCATATCATATATCACACATCATACATCATCTTATATCACACACCATACATCATCTTATATCACACTTCATATGTGTTGCTTGCCTTGCCTTGCCCGTAAATAAATATTATACATCCTTATATTGAATACAGGTAAAGGAAAACAAATTCACCAACATGCTCCGAGTGTGTATTATGGATAGTGATGTTGCCAAAGGTAAAGAAAGTAACAATGGTGAACATAACAAATTGATACATATGTTAGAACATGGATCTGCTCACCCTCCTAATGAGCACATGCTGCAAAGGCATTGGCGTTTTGAGTTGTAATCCGATTAAAGACCCATAAGGACTGTTAAACGATCCTGAAGTGTCTCTCTCTCCTGCTCCTGCAGTCAAACCCAGCCACCGGCAGCCTGTGTGAAGGAAGGTAAGGATGCCTCTGGATCATCTGCTGAGGGACTGTTCAGCATAAGGACATAAGAGTACACAATTATGAGCCATTCAGCCCATCTAGGCTCATCTCCCTACTCAGTTGCCTTATTTAATAGTATTTGGAATGGTAGTGTGGTGTTGCTGATTTGCCCACAGCTTACTGTGAACTACAGTCGACGTTCATTGCTAGGGATAGCTGCTACATTATGCGAAGGATGTGCTTTGCCTTGTCTGTTCTGTAATGATCTTGATGATGTCTCTGTACGCACTTACTGTACGTCGCTTTGGATAAAAGCGTCTGCTAAATGAATGTAATTTACCTACAAATCAGAAAGTCCTGTTCATTGTTTTCAGTTTCTTCAGAACATGTTTGCACTGTACAGTACTTGGACAATTCAACTGGAAATAAGTGTTTCATAAATACAGCACGACAATGACTGATCATTAATATTACATTCTTACAAAAAAATAGCCCTGAAGTCCTCTCTTATGGACACTGTGGCTTATTCTTAGTAATGATGGTTTCCCAGTATTCAGATGGAATAGAATCTGTACGCATAAATGTCAGTTCATGTGTGTGTTAGAATTGAAAGCACGACAGTCGTCACTGAGTGTGTGTGTGTGTGTGTGTGTGTGTGTGTGCGCAGATGTGTCATCGGGGGCCGGGGAGGAGGACGAGCCCACCGAAGGCTCGTTTGAGGGGCATGAGGCTGCGGTGAACTCCATGCAGGTCTACTGTGGTCAGCTGTACACCTGCTCAGGCGACCGCACCGTGCGGGCATTCGACCTGGTGGTGAGTCTGCCTGCTACAGCGCTCGCTTTCAAATGAAACCTGCGCACACATACTTGTTTGTGCGTGCGTGCGTGCGTGGGTGTGTGCGTGTTTGTTTGTGCGTGCATGTCTGTTTGCGTGCGTGCGTGATACTAACACTGCACTCCCCGGTTATGGCATAGACCCGGAAGTGCCTTGCGGTCTTCGAGGGCCACAGCACCAAGGTCAACTGCCTGCTGGTCTCCAGTGGGCCCGGCCTACAGCAGCGTCTCTACACCGGCTCCAGTGACCAGACCATCCGCTGCTACAGCCTCAAGGTACAGCACACACACACACACACACAGACACACACTCCGCTGCTACAGCCTAAAGGTACATCACCCACCACTGCTGCTGTTCACATACCCTGATGGGGAGAGAAAACACACCTGATTCAACTAATTATGCGACCGTGGACGTCACTAAAGACCTTGACTAGTAGAATCAGGTGTCGTAGTGCTGGGCCAAAATGAAAACCTACACCCACACCAGCCATTTTGGGATAAGATGGATAACTCTCAGGATGGATAAGACACCCCTGATTTGAACATCGCAAATTTGCACCATAGTAAAAATAATAATAATATATATAACCAGAATAACAGCATCAGCAAATAATGATCATATTACAGCAGTGATTGAATAGAACATAATACAAGTATTATGTATTTGGGTGGTCACTCAGTGTCCCTAAAGTTCTCTCTCTCTCCCTTGCTCTAACTGACCTTTTCTCTCCTCCCCAGAAGCGAGAGTGTGTGGACCAGATGCCCCTGCCAGATCGGGTCCTGTGCCTCCACAGCCGCTGGAAGATTCTGTACGCCGGCCTCGCCAACGGCTCGGTGGTCAGCTTCAGCCTGAAGGTGAGGGTTTATCCGCACCGCCCAGGGGCCCGGGGGGGCGGGGGGCGGGGGGCTCACACACACTCCCCTGTCCCTCTCTCCCTATGGAGGGTGAAGTGCAGTCACATCCCCCTCAGAGCACTAGAGTAGGCACCAGTACAGTATAGCACCGTGTGGCCCCGTTTGAGGATGTGCAGTGATTATTATGTACCCAATGTTCCTGTGTTCACATAAGTAATGGAACACACAATTTTCAGCCCCTTCCGGAGAGTAACGGAAGTAAAAAAAAAAAGATTTATTATACCGCATTTTGATGATAGCTCACAGCCAAAACGCTTTGACATTTTTAAGTGTTTTATAATAAATACATTTTTTACTTCCATTGCTCTCTGAGAGTGGCCTAAAACTGCGTTGAGTTCTTGTTCCCTTTATTTCACGCACGTTGGTAGAGTTGCGAGGTTGCGCCAGAACAGGGTTCCTTCCTGTTCCCATAAGTAACGAGCAGAGCCCTGTCCCTGTGCGCCCTGCAGAGTAACCGGCAGCTGGACGTGTTTGAGTGCCACGGCCCGCGGGCCGTCAGCTGCCTGGTGTCGGCGCAGGAGGGAGCACGGCGCCTCCTGCTGGTGGGGTCTTATGACTGCACCATCAGCGTACGGGACGCCAAGAGCGGCCTACTGCTGCGCACCCTGGAGGGGCACACCAAAACTGTGCTCTGCATGAAGGTGAGGGGCTGGTGTATATGTCTACGCACACACACACTCACACACACACATATGCACACACTCTCGCGCATGTACACGCACACTCACTCACGTACAGACACGCACATAAACACACACTCACGTATATATATTCACACACATATTCATACACACACTCACACATGTACACACACTCACTCACACACACACACACACACACACACACACACGCATGCACGTACACACACACACACACACACACACAGAGACACACATACACTCACTTATACAGACACACTCATACACATACACATGCACTCAATACTCACACACGTACACACACATATGTACACTCACGTATACACACACACAGACACACTCATACACATGCACTCACGCACATACACATGCGCACACACACACACACACACACACACACACACACACAACAATACCAGCACACACAAGTTGACTGTGTTTCCTCCCATACATCTTGAGGTGGTGAATGACCTGGTCTTCAGCGGGTCCAGCGACCAGTCTGTTCACGCGCACAACATCCACGTGAGTCTCCGTTCATTCATGACCTCATTCTGCAACTCTGTGTGAAATATCTCTGTGTAAAGATACGTGTAAAATAATTGTGTGTAAAATATCCCGGATAATGACGAGAGATGAGTAGTTTTAACACAGAGATGGTCATTGTCCTCTCTGTGCCATTGCCATAACATAGAGGGTTAGTGAGCTGAACGCTGTCTGTCTGTACTGTCTGTCTGTCTCCTCTCCTTGTGCAGACGGGGGAGCTGGTGCGTATCTATAAGGGCCACAGCCATGCGGTTACCGTGGTAGCCATCTTGGGGAAGGTGATGGTGACGGCGTGTCTGGATAAGCTGGTTCGCGTATACGAGCTGAAGGTAGGCATGGCCGTACCTCACTGAGCCCTACTTCTCACCTACAGTCATAGGTGAATGTTCTTGAAAGAAATTGGGCACTTTAATGGGCTTTATAGAAATTATGTCCGTAGAAACTGATCAGGGCTCTGAATCCATGTCTACTCAAAATGGTCAGGGATAGGATTGGGTTTGAAAGAGCTGGGGCCTGTATCACGAAGCAGGATTACTGAGTTAGCTGGATAACTGCACTGAGTAAAGCCCGGAACCCTCCCAA
>CM056390.1:5193937-5281437 GCA_029718625.1 Synaphobranchus kaupii | reverse complement strand
TGTGTGTGTGTGTGAGAGAGGAGACGTAGAGGAGGTGAACAGGGGAGGTGTTTTTTTATGAAGAGAACACAGAGCAGGCTTCCCCATGCCATACGCCAGCCCACAACCTATTAGCTCAGAACCACAAGGCCTGGTAACACACACGCACACGCACACACATACACAAACACACACACCAGGCCAGGCCCAGTTTGATCCAACATGATTATTTTTAAACAACAAAACAAACCTTTTTTTTATTTTATTTTTTTTCACGGTTGTTGAAAAAAAAAAAAATTTGTCATGTCCTTGAATCTAAACACCAGTTGAAAGCCGGTTGTTACTGGTCAAGGTCCTCATGCTGGCAGCTCATGGTTCTATGTGGTGACTTGGGAGGTTAAGAGTTTGTTCTCGGTGGTGACATTGTGGCAGACTAAAAAATCCTTCAACCTGAGTCCCGTCCCTTTACACCCCTTTCCTTTAAGTCTCCTTTTTTAAGGGTCACAACCTTTTCCTTGTGTAGTTTTGGGAAAAAGGGAGGATACAGGACCCCTCTTACCTGTATCCCAGACGTTCTTTAACAGAAGGATGTGTTGTACCTGTTGGCACCCGGTTCTACGTGCCAAGCTCAGAATTTGTTACAGACATTTTCTAAGAAAAATACAATGAGCAAAAAACAGAAATAAAATGCCTTTAATTGAAACATTCCAACTTGTCCTTTTTCTTTCAGTGCTTCTGCGTTTGCTTAAAAATCTTTATTTCAAAAGAAATGACCGTGGTGTCGGAATGTTGGGGGAATTGGCTGCACACACCTTGGGACTGGCCAGCTGGATTTCACTGCTTTCAAACACTTCATTTGCTGATAAGCCACACTGAATGCCGTGGAGTCAGAATCCACCAGTGTTCTGGCCGATGTACCGCTTTAGTCTTGGCTCAGTAGTGCAGAAATCATGCGCTGCTTAAACTACAAATGCTTGAGGAGTCCTTCGGGGAGGAAAAACTCCGAACAATAGCTGCATGCGTATTTATTTGAGTAAAAGAGTTAAAAATGCAGTACACTCATTTGACCAAAGCTTTAATGTAAAACCACAAAAAGTCTAACCTATACTTGTATTCATGATTTGTTTCAACCGCCCAAAAATTCTAGCTGAGGGGGTACGGGAATCTCATGTCACTTTGTGGATGTGTCCTGACTGTTAACTCTTACGAGGTGCAGGCCTGCCAATCCATTACAATGGCCCCTCATTCCGTCATAACTCTGGTGAACACTGGAATACCCTCAAGATAATGCTATTGACTGATGTGGAAATGAACAGAGACAAAACTAGAGCTGTTCCATGTTTGTCCACCAGGGGGAGCAGAAGAGACACGAAAGCTTCTCCGTGGTGGTGAACCTGCAGACGCCTTTGATCCGTGATCCGTGAGAGAGTATATCAGGGCTTGTGGGGAGGAGGCAGGTGGGTTGGATCTGATGTGAGGAGAGCAGCTTTGCTAGTTTTTAATAATGAATAAGGGGGAGGGGGGAGCAGAGGTAGTGGAGTCAATGCGGTATAACGGGAAGGATGCGTGTGTTGTATATTTATACTTGGGTTTTGTTGCCTGAGAAGATGGAGATTTGTGGAGAAGGGTTTGGGGGGGAGGCGGGGGAAGTCTTTTATTTAAAAAAATAAATAAATGATGATGAAGCAGGTCCTCGTATAAAGACAGATGGCGGAAGTACACAATATGGAGGAAAAGGCCAGGCCTGACCATGTGACCTGGCGTAGGGCGCTGGAGAACACAGGCAGATGGTTGGTGGTGTGACGGGGTTGAGGTTGGAGGGTTGTGGTGTGACGGGGTTGAGGTTGGAGGGTTGTGGTGTGACGGGGTTGACGTGGGGGGTTGTGGTGTGACGGGGTTGACGTGGGGGGTTGTGGTGTGACGGGGTTGACGTGGGGGGTTGTGGTGTGACGGGGTTGATGGTGGGGGGTTGTGGTGTGATGGAGTTGACGGTGGGGGGTTGTGGTGTGACGGGGTTGATGGTGGGGGGTTGTGGTGTGACGGGGTTGATGGTGGGGGGTTGTGGTGTGACGGGGTTGGCGATGGAGGGTTGGGGCTGGCGGTTGTGGTCCAGGTAGAGAACGAGGTTCACCTGCAGTCACAGGGCCTGTCTAGGCATACATGGTCAACTGGAGCCACTGTACACACAGAGTGGAGAAACGGTCAGAATACAGCCCTTATACTACTGTACTAAACAAAAACACATCTTCTACAGCAGGGGTGGGCAGTCCTATCCAAAAAGGGCCGGTCTGGGTACAGGTTTTTGTTTTAGCCCTGCACTAAGACACCTGATTCTACTTATCAAGGTCTTGATTGAAGACCACGATTAGTTAATTAGTTTAATCAGTTGTTTTAGTGCTGGGCTAAAACAAAAACCTGCATCCAGACCGGCCCTTTGCGGATAGGACTGCCCACCCCTGCTCTACAGCAGCGCTACTCAACTCCAGGCCCAGCGGGACATGTTGTCTGCTGGTATTTGCTCCAACCATGCACCACACCACCTGATTTCACTAATTGGCTGTGTCCCAATATTCTTCACTCCCTCCCTACCACTCCTCTCCTACCTGGAAATATGCAAAACTGCCTGAACGTTTTGAGTACAAGCATTTGCATGTACAGTATACAATGCACCCGACATTACCGTTTGTGTCAAGATATTAATTAATATTTAACCATTAATATGTAATTAAGATGTAATCAGCAACATTAGATTAAAACACAAAGATCCGTTTCTGGGGCACGGAGTAGAGGAGGTGGTAGTGGAGGACGGGAGTGTGCATTTTTCGACTATTGGGACGCACCCATTGTTTTGCCTCCTTATTTCAGGAAGTAAGCTCATTAGTCAAATCAGGTGGTGTGGTCCATGGTCGGAGCAAATACCTGCAGACACTGCGGCCCGCAGAACCTGGAGTTAGGACACTGCGGCCCGCAGAACCTGGAGTTAGGACACTGCGGCCCGCAGAACCTGGAGTTACTAAAATTGAATGTCCTCAAAATATACTGACAAAACATATTTTCAAGATATTGCAGCACTTCACAATATATGTGGTAAATATACAAATTATTGCCGTTTTCAGACATTGCAATATATATTTTTAAAAGTACAGTGCTGGAAAATACACTTACCACATTTTCAAAATACAGTAGTTGACGTATTTGCAACATAATGCCATAAGAGCGTCTCTAACAGGTTATAATTTGGTGCACTTACCTCCAGAACACTAAGACTGATCATGCCGTCTTCGTCCTGATCAAAGGCCTGGAACGCCCCTGCAAAGACCCCATTCATATCAGATTGTTAAAAAGACACGCCCATCTCCCAAAAAAGGTGATGTATGTTGTGCCAAACATAATACACAGTTTGCAAATGTAAAATGTTTGTGTTGCTGCTTCTATAGCAGGGGTGGGCAATTCCAGTCCTGGAGGGCCGGTGTATATGCAGGTTTTTGTTCCCACCAATTACCCCAGCTAAATGAGCTAATTGGCTGTTTACACCAACACTGGTAGATTAGATGACATTAAAATGTTTCATATAGGGACACAAGAAGTCTTCTGCTGTCATTCCTGCGCTCATTAAGAACTAGCTAAAATGTTAGATGGCGTAAATATTAGGGCTAATTAGCTAATTAAGGCCAGAAGTTGGCATGAAAACCAGAAACGGATACGGCCAGAAGTTGCCCACCTGTTCTATAGTATTCATAATGCCTTAATAACCACTACATGATGCATCGTAAACACTATCACAAGAACACATATATTAACCCGCACACATATTATAACCAGCTTATACCAAAGCCTTTTCATAAGATCATGATAGCCCTCGCTATGGGCTTCATAGCCTTATGTCAGTTGCTATGATCTGGTCATGTTATTTATGTATGCTTGTGATATGGGTCATTATTAAAGGGCCATTATTCATTATTTAGAGCCTGGGTTTTCAACCCTTGGGGGGTCCTTGACGGTATTGTAGGGGGTCCTGGCCAGATTTCACATGCAATGACTACATATAAATTTGGGAAATATATTTAAAAATATAAAACTTTTTTAAAATACAACCCTTTTTAACTTATGATGGGGGTCCCCTAAATGCCCTTGAGCATGGGTGGGGGTCCCTGAATCAGAAAAGTTTGAAAACCTCTCTCTTCAAAATGTTAGTGATTAATTTTATTCATGGCATAATATGGAGTCCTCAGCCAGTTGTAGTCCAGCTAAACTACATATCCCATGTGTCCACATATCCTGTCACACTTACTGAACATGCCCTCCAGCCTCACGAGACAACTGATGAAGCTGTCAAAGTCGATGTTCATGTTCTCATTGGCGTAGCGCATGGTGAGGATGTCGTACAGCTGGTTGTTGAGACGGAAGCCTATGAGGGACACAAAACACATGACTGCACAGGAAAAAGACCGTTAGAGGGCACGCGTGGCTTGAGCACGAGTCTGACTGGACTAAAAACCGTGTATGCGAAGTAGTGAGATCGTTTAAATCTCTACCAGAGGAGTGGGCCTGTACTACATCAACCGGCTTAATCATGTCAAATTATTTATCCATCTGGGAATAAACTGCTCCTAACCACATGGTCAGGGGCAATCACAGACGCATTAAATTGCAAATAAAGAGATTAAAAGCTTCCCTTTGAATGACCGGCAGGAAGAGGAGTGTCTTCTTCAGACTTACCCGCATCATTGACCGCATTTCTCATCTCATAACTGTTGATACTGCCCTTCTGTTCAGTGGCGTAGTGCTTGAAGATCCCCTGCAGAAATGGCACAGTACAGCGGATTTTTAGTGTACCCCATATCTCTTAGTTATGCATAAACACGTGCCTCTACACATCTGAGCCAGCAGTTCAGTCTTTCTGTTCTCATTACAGTTTTTCTCAATCGCTTGGATGCATTTCTGGAAACTCTAACCTCATTCTCTTAACAGTGCCTCAAAACCCCACACCATTAAGGCAATTGGCCAATACACTATTTCACTTCTCATTGTGTTCACACAGAATGCAAAACACTAAACGCAGTTGTCATAGTGTAGATGCAATCCTCATTCCAATCGATTGTTTTTTTCTCAATTGGCTATGTACATTTCCCATTCGCAATGACACAGTTGTTCATTGGGTAAATCATTGCATGCAAAATACTATGTATAATGAGCATTGTGTTTGTACAAAAGATAAGGCCAGCATGATGGGTGATTGGAGTGAGTAACTTCCCTTCACACATTTGAAGAGTAACGGAAAACACATGCTGTCAATTCCATCCCACAGGTGCAAATTGTGAACACAATACTCACAAACATATATAAATGCTAAGGGTTCCAGTGCAAAAAAATGGAGCAAGAAGCAGTGTCCCCAGAGGGACGATTGGTTGTGCAGCAGTGAAAAACAAAATATACAAAATAAAAAAGTAAAACAACCATACTATAGATGAAAAAGATACATAATAAACATTTTTTTCTCGTAATTTGTGTGTCCAGGAATTGTTTTACATTGACAGCAACACTATATACACAATATCTGTCCAGTTTTGATGCAAATACTTTGCATTTTGAGTGTCAGGGTTTACGCAATGATCAGAAGGTGCTATACATTTGGTGGCATTGTTGTAGCGATTGACTTACTCAGTGTCTATTGACGCATGTGGTTATCATTTTGATTGTTATAGTTTCTTTTGAACGGGTGGTATAGTGTTATGAAAAATTATTTTACTGTTTTGGGGATTGCACTTAGAGTTTTGGGAATGTGGTTAGAGTTTCAAGAAATGCATCCAAGCGATTGAGAAAAACTAATACCAGTTTGTTCCTCAGCAAATAATATGTTTTTATTCCCTGTGTGCAGAAGAAGCCATTCTAAAATTGCTGTATCCTGTATGAAAAAGTGTAAGTTGACAGGACGTAACAGCCACCATTTTTCTTTCTGTATTTGTTTTTATTTCCCATTTTTATTTTGTTATCCGTGGCTGTGACTGTTGGCCAAGCCAGCCGTCTCTGCTTCATGATGCCCTGCAGTCTGCCACGTCAGTGCAGTCACTGCCCAGTAGGGGTCGCTGTTGAGCAACGAGCAACAGAACACCCTGCATAATCAACCCCTCCCTAACTGCTTTGAACAATTATTAAATTAAATTAAATTTTATTTGTATGCCGCTTTTTACAGGGACACTTTCATAAAGATGCCTTACCCTGGAAATACAAAAGAAAATTGGGCAAAAACCAGGTCTGAACCCCCAAAAAGCTTCCCCAGTGGGAAGAAAAACATGGGAAAAAACTTCCCATTATTACGTTTTATTACCTGCACTGTCACAGCTAGGACTGGGCCTTACCTGCCACTGTTTGATCTTGTTCCACAGGTGTTATTACCAGCACTGTCACAGCCAGGACTGGGCCTTACCTGCCACTGTTTGATCTTGTTCCACAGGTGTTATTACCAGCACTGTCACAGCCAGGACTGGGCCTTACCTGCCACTGTTTGATCTTGTTCCACAGGTGTTATTACCAGCACTGTCACAGCCAGGACTGGGCCTTACCTGCCACTGTTTGATCTTGTTCCACAGGTGTTATTACCAGCACTGTCACAGCCAGGACTGGGCCTTACCTGCCACTGTTTGATCTTGTTCCACAGGTGTTATTACCAGCACTGTCACAGCCAGGACTGGGCCTTACCTGCCACTGTTTGATCTTGTTCCACAGGTGTTATTACCAGCACTGTCACAGCCAGGACTGGGCCTTACCTGCCACTGTTTGATCTTGTTCCACAGGTGTTATTACCAGCACTGTCACAGCCAGGACTGGGCCTTACCTGCCACTGTTTGATCTTGTTCCACAGGTGTTATTACCAGCACTGTCACAGCCAGGACTGGGCCTTACCTGCCACTGTTTGATCTTGTTCCACAGGTGTCGAAATTCCTGCAGGTTCAGCCGGCCCGTCCCATCTGTCTGAGTAACGGCAGTTAAGACCACACCACGATTCCGCTTTTAAAAATCCCGCGCTCGTATCTGCCTCCTCACGGGATGCAACGGCAGCAAAATGATGGCAAACACGTTAAAATTAAACAATTCAACACATTTCTGAAAATTAACAGGCTAATACTCAGAAATTTGCTTCGTGCTATTATTATACTGTATGTGTTATTAAATAATAATAATAATATTTTACTCCTTATGTATTAGTGAGATGAGCGACTGTTTCAGACATATGCTGCATAACATACAGACTGGGAACAAAAAATAAATTGAAACGCAACAGTGTTCCAACAGTGAAGGGTTCTGGTGGTTCTCTAATAGGACAGATCTTCCAGACATGGCCTGGCTGCTCTCATACCCTTTGAATGCAAGGTCAATCATTTATTAATGGCACTGACTGCCTTTCAAAATGACAATGTCCCTGTCCACAGATAAAGAGAAGTCACCCTATGGTTTGAGGAGGGCAACGTTATTCATATCTCTCGGCCTTCCCAGTCACTAGATCTGAACCCAGACATTAATTTATGGGATGCTCTTCAGTGCCCGAGACAGGGCTATCCACTACTATAAACTAAGAATGAGTTTACAGATTTACCCGTAGGACAGTGGCGTCGCGTGTCTCCAGCAGAATTTCAGATGCTGGTAGAGTCTATGCCACGCCACATACAGGCCACATGTCACAGCTCAACACCCTGTTAAGTGGCTTTCCGTTGGTGTTTCCATTTTGTTTTTACATTCACTGCACTCTCAGAAAAAAAGGTACAGTGGAGGTATATTTTCTTCTTCAACAAATACATTTTTCAAATGTAGGCCTACCCTGAAAGTACAATAAAGTTCCATTTGGATACTAATAAGTACCTTTTACGAGCAAAAAAGGTACAAATTAATATGTATTGCTGGCTAGGGGTACAATTTTATGTACCTGTAGGGTACTACCCCAGTGACAAGTGTTTGTACCTTTTTAGCGTTTCGTACCCTTTTTACTGAGTGTATCTGTATTGTTTGCCTTGTATATTAGTCAAATGAGCTACTTTATTCCACCAATAAGCAGATATTCTTAGCGCTGTTCATTTTTGTAGGGAGCTCAGACTGTGCAGGTGGCTGATGGGAAGGCACAGTGGGCTGATGGGATTGATACGAAGGATACGTCCATGAGGGCAATCATGCTCCTGCAGCTCTCCAGGCTGAAGCCCTCTGTGTTCAGGTCCTTGTCTGGGGGAGAGGGAGCGAGAGAGAGAGAGAAGGAGGGAGAGGAGAGGAGGAGGAGAGGCAGACCAGACGGAGAGAGAGAGAGAGGGAGCCGTTACATTTGCACGTTCGCAAGAATACAGCGCGAAAGGAAAGGATAGCGGACTCACGTTTGGAGACCACTCTGTTGAGGACGTTCTTGAGCTCGTTGGCACTGATCTCCATTTCCTGAGGGAGGGAAAGAGAGCAGGTAGGCGGTTGGTGGGAATGCAGTGAGCTCACACTGCTGGTGATGCTGCTGTGATGTTGCCATGGTGTTTAGGCTTCTAGACTTTCATGGGGGGGGGTCATCCCTCACCCCCTCATTCCCCCAAATCTCACACTCCTCCAGAAACGACAAAAAAAAAAACTTCAAAAGCTAAAACCAAATATGAGTTTACATATCACGCACGGGCTGTGTTTGATTAAGCAGGCTGATCCCAGTTCCCTCCCTCTCCCCTGTACTCACAGTGGCCCCAGCGCTCCCAGTCTCCCCTGTACTCACAGTGGCCCCAGCGCTCCCAGTCTGCCCAGTACTCACATCCCCGGCGATCTGCTGAAAGATGGTCCGAAACTGCTTATCCTCCTCACTCTCCTCCCCCGCTGAGGCTGGGGCCGGCTGAGCGGGGGGGGGGGGGGGGAGAGAGAGAGAGACAAAGGGAAGGAGAGAATTAGATACTGTATTCATGTGGGGAAAAGGTATGCCACCCACTTAATGACATTATGTCTAGTACATGTAACAATCTGCACAAATTACATCAGTTATTGGCTGATAGCATCAACCTGTGTGAGCTGTGTGTGTGTGTGTGTGTGTGTGTGTGTGTGTGTGTGTGTGTGTGTGTGTGTGTGTGTGTGTGTGTGTGTGTGTGTGTGTGTGTGTGTGTGAGAGAGAGACACAGCAGAGAGATAGAAACAGCTAGTACATTCAGGATTGAAATCCTTTCAGCTGTTTGAGTAGGACCCATGAGAAGCTACTCAAGACAGTACATTTTTTCTCCTTGCTCCCTCCTGCAACTAAGTTGTTTCTCCACAGGTTTGTACAGTTGAACTGTTTTCATCCCATCAAATCCCATCAAAAAAATGTTTCAAAGCATCGGTTGTGAATAAAAGGAAAAATAAAACAATGTCTGTGGAAAGCCCCTCCCCCAAAAGGGGGAGCCAATGGACGAAATAGGGAGCCAATGGAAAAGAACAGCGGCCCAATCTCTATGTCCCGCCCTTAAACCCTCACGGACTTTGAGGCGCGTTCCCGATAAGTCCGCGAGGCCTCAGGGCTGTCCCACTGTAAAACCGACAAGTCCGTGAGGGCTCTGTCGCCGACTTTTCCAGCCCTTTATGCGGACTTTCCGCAAGTCTGCAATCTTGCAGACTCTGCTGAGGGAATTACCCACAGTTCATAGCATTTGTGGCGATAAAAACGGAAATGCAGCCAGAAGCTTCTCAAAAATTGTAAACAAAGGACACACATGGCGGGCAGAGCTCTTTCAGCGGGTACAAACCTAAAATTAAAAGTCCTAAAGCGGCGATCGTCATAAACATCTTGCATGCGAGACAGGTGTTGTCAAGGCAACATATAACATTGCAAAGTGCTGTCCCATTCCTCGCATTTGTACCATTTTGAGCCCTTGCAGTGTCATGCACTCACGCTGGTCACGCATGTGACCCAAAGTCTGTGGGGGCTCAGTCCTTAGGGCTCAGGGCGGACATTGAGATTGGGCCGGTGTCAACAGGAACACTGCTGTTGAAGGGTTGAAGGTCCTCCACCTCATGAAGAGTGACCAGTTGCTAGAAGCTTCCTGAATGACTTCCTCTGTGTCTGTCAAATAGCTTTCAGACCGCAAGTCCTGGGCGTTGAGTTGTGGTCTGTCCTGTCATAGGACTGTGAGGGACTGGTCAGTACACTCTCAGGAAAAGCTTGTCTCTTTGGCTTTTTGTCTCCATAGGGGAACCCGTTTTAGTTCTTTATCGAACCCTTTATGGTAAGTGTGAAAAGTGTGAAAGATCCCAGATTTAATAATTTTGCCCACAAAGAACCCTTGCACTAGATCTGGAGACACAGAGGAGCCTTTTGGAACTTTCAGCGGAAGGGGAGGCCAGACTGCTCCATCTCCAGGGGACATTATCTTCCAAGCACAATCTCTAGACTCTGAAGAAGACACCTGTTGCATCAAAGGGTTAATCCCATTTATTTTTGCCTGTTCTAATCTATAAAATTCATGGATGTGTAGAGTTCTCCAGTTTTTTTTAACTCGGCTAATATCACCCCTCGGAGATGTTTCCTGGGTGAGGAAATTATTTATGTCTAAGGATAATTTTCAGCCTTATCACTTTCATCACTCTTCGTCTTCTGCTTATGTTTATGATATTTTCACATGCGTTGTCCTGGAAACACCTACTGCACATTGGCAAAGAGCTTGAGACTGTTTGTGTAGCAGCTATAAATCACAGGCTAATATTCTCAGACTGTTGTTTTCCCACTGCAGCGTTAGAAATAGAGATCTGTGTGCCAAGGGACGTGGCCTTTTCTACACTTATTCCTTTTTCTTGTCTGTGAGAAAGAGCAGCTGTTGATTAGTGCATTTCTGGTACTGTGGGGGGTGTCTGGTACTTTGATAACTTGGAAAGGCAGAACTGTGCAACTCTGGTTGGAGAGGATGTAGTCGGGTTGATGTTTGCGGGGGCAACGTCTCAGACTGACTGAGGAGATAGACGTGAGGGTCAGGTGCAAACATCCAGGGGATAGTTTGTGGAAGGGGTGAATCAGATGGTCACAGTGGACAGGATGTAAAGAGAGACAGAGAGGGAGAGAGGAGGGGGGCAGTGGGTAGTTTGTGGAGAGAATTAATCAGATGGTCACAGTGGACAGGGTGTAAAGGGAGAGAGACAGAGAGATAGAGAGAGGGATAGTGGAGGAGGGGCAGTGGGCAGTTTGTGGAGGGCTGAAGGTACTCACCACCGGATGGTCGGCTTCGATCCTGTTCTCTATCTCCCTGGGTAGAAACCAACAAACAGCGGTCACCATGGCAACAGTGGTGATGTCACAGTCGCATTTTAGAAGCTGTTAATGAATTTTTTTTTTTTTTTTTTTGCATGAACACTTCCCTCCATTAGCATAGGTTTCACTCAAGTTACAAAAAGGAAAATATTTGAAAACTGGGCTGCAACATGAAACAATGTGATGGCTTCTGTTAGCAAAATGGCCGCCTACCACCCTTACCGTTTCACACCACACTGGAAAAAACAACAAGCCTTTTTAAATTATCATATTTCTGTTTTTTTGTTTTTAAGGATTTGATCTTCTTGTCTCTTGAAGTCTCTGTACACCAGGGCACTGCATATTTAAAAGATGTATGTAAGTATACATTCTTCCAGCTTCACTCGCTCCTTTTTAAAGTTGATCTTCAGGGGTGGAGCTTCCCCGGCTGTCATGACATCATCTGTGTCCGTGAGATCTGGGAGAGCAGCGTCCGGTCCTGTCCAGTCCGGTCCGGCTCTGACCATATCTTGACTGTTGCAGAGGGCTTGCAGTGTTTTGCCTTGGATGAGATTTAGCTGATTTCACATATGAAAAACGGTGCCCTCTGTGATTGGGTGTAGGGGGGGTGGGGGGTGGGGGATGGGGGAGGTCATCGATTCCTAAAAAAGATGGCGGCCGTGTCCCTCATACTAACTAGTACCACACTGCAAAAAATATCTGTCTTAACAAGTGTTTTTGTCTTGTAATAAGACTTAAAATCCAAAAAAAAAATTCTCTAAAGTGGAAAATATTAGCTTGTTTTACTTTTTGCTTGACAAGATTTGGTTTTTGCAGTGCTTTTTAGTACTGTGGGTTAGCTTCCTGTTTAATCTGGTACCAGGTGAGTTCTGGCATTAATCGATCAGGTAGGATCGATCAGGTAGGATCGATCAGGTAGGATCGATCAGATTTCATTATTAAGGAAATGTATAGCTATGCCACTGTTGCTCATAGAAGTCAGATGGATATACATATATTCTTACGCACTAAGTCACTGTGGGTAAGAGTGTAAATTAATGTGCTGTAATCTAGTGTAAAGTAAAATATGAGGTCCTGGGGTGTGTCTGGGGTCCTGAGCTGAGCAAAAAACCAAATCACGGGACTGTGCCGTGATCCGTTGATCCCCGGGGGGCCTGGACAGGGCGGGGCGGGGCGGAGAGGGACAGGGGGTTAACTTTGGAAGGTCATGTTTACCAGAGCGTGCCCAAATCTGAAGCCACTTGTCCTAAAAAAGATTCCATAACAGCTTCGATTTGGGGTCGATTTCTTCCAGCTCTACAAATTAAATCGTCGTTAAAATTGTTTGTCCTTGGTGGTCTCACCCTCCCAGCAATCCCATCTCCCAAAATCCCCCCACCCCCGCAAAATCCCCCTCCCCCCATAACTCCCATGAAACAAACCAAAGGCAAATACCAGGCCCACAGACTCCCAGTGGAGATCACTACAGACATTGGACACAGTTCCACCACCACTGCTAAGATGGCCATTCACCCATAACTAATCACATAAATTTCAATATGTAATCAAACTATCAATATAAATATCAAAATACATTTTTAATTTGTCACAAATTGTAGCCAATAAACGATGATTCCTTATTCAAAGTCTTCAAATAGATGTAATTGCAAATAAAGTAAATCACTTATTAGTCTGTTAGCTATACCCCCTCTTGCTGAAACCAAATTTTCAATACTAGATTGGTTGACATATGGGACTGTCAACACACACACACACACATACTCCCATGAAAACCATACAAAACACACATGCATGCACACATGCAAAAACAGAAATATAGACTAATGCCAAAACACACATAACCTGCTCCGACGTGCTATACAACCGCTCCCCCTACACCCACTCATCCTAAACCGCTCCCCCTACACCCACTCATCCTAAACCCCTCCCCCTACACCCACTCATCCTAAACCCCTCCCCCTACACCCACTCATCCTAAGCCCCTCCCCCTACACCCACTCATCCTAAGCCCCTCCCCTCCGCACCCCCTCCCATTCATTCCCATCTCATCATCCTAGCCCCTGGCAGGCCCACTCACATCATCCTAGCCCCTGGCAGGCCCACTCACATCATCCTAGCCCCTGGCAGGCCCGCTCACATCATCCTAGCCCCTGGCAGGCCCACTCACATCATCCTAGCCCCTGGCAGGCCCACTCACATCATCCTAGCCCCTGGCAGGCCCACTCACATCATCCTAGCCCCTGGCAGGCCCACTCACTCTGAGGTGTTGCGTTTTTCGGAGAAGACCCTGAGGATGAACTCGCCCTCCTGGTGGGGCTCGTATGTGGAGGGGATGATTACGTACTCCCCGGGACTCAGGCGGAAGCGCTGGGCCACCTCCCGCAGGTTGATGTAGGACTTGCAGCGCGCCTTGGAGGAGTTGAACAGGAAGAACTCCTTCTGCATGTGCTGTTTGTTACCATGCATCTGGAGGAGAGGAAGATGGGGAGGAGAGAGAGAGAGAGAGAGGAAAGAGGGAGGAGGAAGAGAGGGTGAGGACGGCCAAAGATAAGAAGGAGGAGAAAGAAAGGTCAAGGGGCGAATGGTGTTATCCAAAGTGACGTGTTAATGAATGAAGAGAGTGGAGAATAGGAATAAAAAAAGATAAGAAAAAAGAAATCGATCGTGTTTGAGCGGAGGCATGCTGGCTTTAATCACACATCAGCCGAGCTCTCAGAAAATATATTTTGCCTCAAAGCAGCCCATTGAATTAGCATGCACTGTATCGTCAGCAAAATGTACTGCCGTGATTCAGACTGCTGTAAGGGTACTTAGTCTAATGGCTTACTCCCTCGACTGCAGCAACACAGTCTGTATACAGAACTATCAGTCTTCAGAATGACTCATATAATCATGGTGAGTGTATTGTTTGAACCCAGGGTCCTATTCCTTGTAGCTGGCTAGCTGAGTTAGCTAGCGAAGCGTGCCGAGTAAAACGTGGAAACCCCCTGCATATGGAACATATGATAAGGCAAAAACACTGTTCTGGGTTGAACTCAGTGCAGTTAGCCAAATAACTACGAGGAATAGGGCCCAGATGTGTACACATTGTCCTGACATGACCCCTCAGGCCTGTGTACATCCTTATGCAGTATTTAGCCCTTTCCTCCGTTTGTCGTCTTCTGTAGACAGAACAAGAGATCAAACTCACTGAGGCTTCAATCACACAAAGTCACACGGCAGGTCAGAGGGCGAAGCGAACAAACGCGTTTTTTTTTGATGCGGTTAGGAGGCGGCGCACGCAAATAACGCAGAGCTGCACAGACGAACAGCAGCCGGGATTTCGCCGACAGGACTCTGGGAGCACAGCATCACACCACACTCCTTCTTAACACCTCATACCTCTTTCGGCACCTGGGGGGGGGGGGCAGACAGACAGACAGACAATGGGGTCAGAGAATGGATCTGCGTTTGTCACAATGTATTTACACTCTACCAAAGCTATGTTGCCAAAAGCTTAATTAGCTAAATTAGCTTAAGATGGCTATTTCCATAGGAATTTGTTTGGGTCGACATAACCCAATGATATGTTTGAAACATGTAGTGATTTACATATAACATACATTTGGTTACCTGGTTTCCTTGATTTGATTCAACAGAAAAGTTGCATAGGCACAGGCTCTGCTACTTTAAATAGCTTGGCTTTTTTTTCATTGAACCTATTCAACATTTAGCATTCTTATGTTTTTATTCATTTATTTTGGTTTAGGTTTTGGTTTTTGATTGTTTTTATGTTTACCCATGTTTGAGGTGGTATGTTGTATATTTAAACATTAATCTTAAATATGGTACACAAAAAAATGATATACTGTATATCTAGCATGGGAGTGACAGGACACCTCATAAATGGAGAATCCGATGGTGAAGAGGTTGGCTCCCATCTTTCGTTCTTTCCTGCGGTTCTTCTGCATCAGGGCCACCACGAAGGTGCATGCCATCTCGTTGTCCTCGGGGTCGTCGTCCTCCTCCAGTAGACGCAGGCGGTACTGAGGGTTCGTCCAGAATGTGTCTGCAGGAAATGACATCACAGGCACATTTGACCTTTCTGAAGTTCCGGGCTTGGAACTCTGGTGCAGTGTTCCGTGGACGGTTAAACAGGGTGCCAGTGACTTGCTGTGGCTTGTGTGCATAGCGCTGAAGTAAAGACTGAACTGTGTTAACCTACGTAAGTCTGGTGCTCCTACCAGCACAAGTTCTGAGGGAAAATTGAGGGGCCGTTATCAAATCATTGATGAAGGGGTGCAGTGGAAAATACACTATATTGATTCTAAAATATTTATATAAACTTATATATCACTGATGTTTAGTTATCACTGATGTGTAGTCACACTGTTTAGTAATATATTGTATGTATGTATTTGTATTAGTTTAGGTCATACAATAGGTATTTAGAATACATATCATTACTTATTGTCTGTATTCTTACATACTGTTTAGTCTCCCCTTGGTTAGACTGCTTCCGCTCAGTCTCTGAGTCTGTGACCCCGAGTCACCCCTGTGATCCTCAGCTGTTCTGAGCCAAAGATATATCTTTCTCTTGTATCTGCGTTTGTCCTCCTGAGCTGAGATTTATATTTACCTCTTTGCCCTGCCTTTGCCTGCCCTCAATGAGATATGACCAAGTTGCATACTTTACTGTATTAAAGAGGCACTGATCTTATGTCTCACACACAGGCTTCTGGCTGCCTTATAATATACCACACTGGTGTACCTCAGAAATACAGCTAACTTATGAAACTTATGAATTTAAACTTATGAATTTACTTTATTTTTTATGTTAACATAACTTCCATGTCTATGACAATTTAATGTCTTTGGATAGTTTGATTTTGTTATTAAAATTACTGTCAGCATCTTACCAATTATTATTATCTTAAAACATGCCAAGTAGATAGGATGGGAAAACTGTAAAGGATGGTAGGCTAAAAGTCCTATTACAAGGTAGAGCAATACTTCTCTGGCTAGGCTAAGGCCTCTCTGGCTAGGCTAAGGGGGCTCTGGCTAGGCTAAGGGTTTTCTGGCTAGGTTAATGGGGCTCTGACTAAGCTAAGGCCTCTCTGGCTAGGCTAAGGGGGCTCTGGCTAGGCTAAGGCCCTTCTGGCTAGGCTAAGGGCTCTCTGGCTAGGCTAAGGGGCCTCTGGCTAGGCTAAGGGCTCTCTGGCTAGGCTAAGGGGGCTCTGGCTAGGCTAAGGCCCTTCTGGCTAGGCTAAGGGCTCTCTGGCTAGGCTAAGGGGCCTCTGGCTAGGCTAAGGGCTCTCTGGCTAGGCTAAGGGGGCTCTGGCTAGGCTAAGGCCCTTCTGGCTAGGCTAAGGGCTCTCTGGCTAGGCTAAGGGGCCTCTGGCTAGGCTAAGGGCTCTCTGGCTAGGCTAAGGGGGCTCTGGCTAGGTTAAGGGGGCTCTGGCTAAGCTAAGGCCTCTCTGGCTAGGGTAAGGGGGCTCTGGCTAAGCTAAGGCCCCTCTGGCTAGGCTCAGGGCTCTCTGGCTAGGCTAAGGGGGCTCTGGCTAGGCTAAGGGCTCTCTGGCTAAGCTAAGGGCTCTTTGGCTAGGCTAAGGCCTCTCTGACTAGGCTAAGGGGGCTCCTACCTGGGTAGTTCCTGCAGCCCCCGGCAGAGCACCCACGCACCCAGCGACCCTCGTTCACAGACACTGTCCACTTGTGGATTTTGTCGTCCTCCAGAGCGTTGGGAGTCAGGTTGCAGATCTCAATCTTGGTGTAGTTCTTCTTGAAGTCCTCAAAAGACATCCTAGAAAGAGAAGGGTTGGGAAGGGGAGTGGGGAACATTAAATAAAAAAATCGTAAAAGAGAAGTCACACGGAATGTGTCTGTGGGTGATATAGTAAATATGACACAGAATGAAAAAAAAAAGGAATTGTCAATTAGTGCAGATTGTAATAATGTTCAGCCGGTGAACATTTCTGCACTCACCAGAACTCCCCGTCCTCAGCATTCTGATGCTGCAGCTTCTCCTTCTCGGCCTTAGAGATGGACGCCCACTCCTTTGAGCTGCGGACGGTGGGCGGGGGCCGCAGATTAAAGAGGTGAGAAGTTATTACAGAATTATTACAGTGAGAGTCACAGAGCAGATGGCCACAGGTGTATATGTACACGGCCGTATTATGGGCCCAGGTGCTGGACTGTGGTAGGGTGAAGAGTGTGATACAGGTTAATGATGGACAGCAATGCCAGGCTGAGCCATGTGGCTGAGAGATGATGAGGGACAGGGTCCATCTCCACAGCAGGGGGCCACTCACTTGTCACTCCAGGGCCCGTTCCACTCCACCTGGCCCCACGGGTTCCGGAGCCGCACCAGACGCACCTTGATCTCCTTGTTCTGAGACTGTTTACACTGGAGACACAGCAGAGCATCGATCAACACCACACAGCATCAATCGGTATTGCATAACATCGATCAGTACAGCACAGCATCGATCAGTACAGCACAGCATCGATTGGTACAGCACAGCATCGATCACAGCACAGCATCTATCAGTACAGCACAGCATCGATCAGTACAGCACAGCATCGATTGGTACAGCACAGCAGAGCATCTATCAGTACAGCACAGCATCTATCAGTACAGCACAGCATCGATCAGTACAGCACAGCATCGATTGGTACAGCACAGCAGAGCATCTATCAGTACAGCACAGCATCTATCAGTACAGCACAGCACCGATCAGTACAGCACAGCATCGATTGGTACAGCACAGCAGAGCATCTATCAGTACAGCACAGCATCGATTTGTACAGCATAGCAGAGCATCTATCAGTACAGCACAGCATCGATCAGTATAGCACAGCATAGATCAGTACAGCACAGCATTGAGCACAGTGTCCAAGCTTCTCATACATACAGCACATTCACAGCCTAGCACAGCACAGGACCGCACACACAGTCTCAAACTCCTTTCATGAGCTCACCTCCTCCACCGCGGTCACAGAGTAGGCGTGGCCTTTGACCAGTCCTGTTACTGTGCGGGTCTCAAACCGGGCTGGAACCAGGGACTGGCAGCGGAGAGAAGAGAGTGAGAGAGAGAGAGAGAGAGAGAGAGAGAAACAAAAGGCGACACAGAATGTGTCAAAATCTTTTGTATTATGATAGTTTTGGGTCAGTTTAAACTTTTGGGGTTTGTTTAACCATCTGCATTGGTTTGAAATGATTTAATTTAATTTTAGCAGCAGAGGAGACCCACATCGATGGAGCAGCCCATGAGCGATCCTCTCTCCAGGGCTTTCTTCATGATCTTATAGAGCTCCTTGGGGGCCTCCTTCATTTCGTAAAACTCCGTCACCCCTCCCGTGAAGTCCTCCATGGCCTCTGTGGTGTTACCGCCCTTCAGGGCCTCGTAGGAGCCGTGCAGTCTGGCCCAGCAGGTGGGGGTCGGTAGCGCAGAAATAAGGCAGAGGATGTTGAATATGTTAGTGAAGAAAAAAAGAGAATGTGTGTGTGTGTGTGTGTGTGTGTGTGAGAGAACGAGAGAGAGGGAGGGAGAGATGGAGAAAGAGGGAGGGTAGAGGTTGAATATGTCAGTGAAGAAAAAAAGAGAATGTGTGTGTAAAAGAGAAAGAAAGAGAGACAGAGGGAGGGAGTGAGAGACAGATGGAGAGAGAGAGAGAGAGAGAAAGAGAGAGAGAGAGAAAATAGTTTATATTTTGAACCGAGACAGGTACATGGATTCATATATACACATGGGCTGCCTGCGGGTCATTTCCATTTCAGTTCAGTTAATTCAGGATATGACCTGAAAGCTTAACTTCTGAGACAGATGGGAAAGGATGAACAGGACAAGAAAAACGGACTAAAAATGGGATTGGCATGAAAAAAAGATGAAGGGAGGAACGATAGACATTGGGGGACTGTCACGAAAGTGCTCTGTGGTTCCGCAGTCACAGGTTAATAAAGGTAAATCTTTATCTGTGGTTCCGCAGTCACAGGTTAATAAAGGTAAATCTTTGTCTGTGGTTCCACAGTCACAGGTTAATAAAAGTAAATCTTTGTCTGTGGTTCCGCAGTCACTGGTTAATAAAAGTAAATCTTTGTCTGTAGTTCCAAAGTCACAGGTTAATAAAGGTAAATCTTTGTCTGTGGTTCTGCAGTCACTGGTTAATAAAGGTAAATCTTTGTCTGTGGTTCTGCAGTCACTGGTTAATAAAGGTAAATTTTGTCACTGGTTCCGCAGTCACTGGTTAATAAAGGTAAATTTTTGTCTGTGGTTCTGCAGTCACTGGTTAATAAAGGTAAATCTTAGCCCTGCTCACTTGGCATAGGCTTTCTCCAAGAGGGCACTCCAGAACTCATTCCTCTCCTCTGACTTGGTGAAGACCAGCTGGTTATTGAATGTGGGGATGCGGTCGTCAATGACAACATCGACCCAGTCGCCATAGCGCCAGAACTGCAGGAAACGGAATGCAAGGGAATAGGCATAAAAAAACAAGGAGGTGGTGAAGTGGAGAGAGAGAAACAGAAAGAGAGAGAGAGAGAGAGATGAAGAGGCTCTAATGAGGATTCGGCATTCAGATTTCACAGAGTTAAATAATTCAGTGAAACTCAGGGGGTCAAAGGTCAAACTCTGCATGGAGCTCGGCAGTCTCACCTGGAAGTGAAAGATTCCAGCGTAGTTCTCTGCGAAACTCTGTTCCTGAGGCACAACTCTGTACAGCAGCTTTTCATTCAGAGTCAAGCAAGCAATGGCTGCCAGGAGCCAACAGTCACCTGCAAGGAACCATTACAAGCATGACATCACCTCACACCAGCCATTTCTACACTGAGATCACACCAGCCTCTTTTACACTGTGATCACACAAGCCATTTCTACACTGAGATCACACCAGCCACTTTTACACTGTGACCACACCAGCCATTTTTACACTGTGATCACACCAGCCATTTTTACACTGTGATCACACCAGCAACTTTTACACTGTGATCACACCAGCAACTTACACTGTGAGAGACATAAGTGATTCCCAGTTGTTTTGGGTAATCACATTGGACATGTCCATGATGAAATAGTTCAGTCCAGAGGTGGGGTGTCATATAGTGGAGACAATTGGAGTGTAGCTGGTTGGGCAAATAGTAGTTTACCTGCGTTTAAGACCTGCATGGAATCTGTATTTCAACCTCTCACCTTACTTTCACCATAAGTTCTTTGGAAAGCTTTCCTGTGACTCAGACATGTTGCACTTTCTCAGAACACGCATGCTAGTTTTGTTTTTTTTAACAGGCTGCGAAGGTTGTCTGCATACGGGTCACATTTACCATTTTTTGCTTTCTTTTTTTTCTTTCAGAAAAAAATACAGGTGAGACAGAAATATGAATTTGCGCCACCCTCATTTGAGCACAGACTACCACCCTCCTGCTGACCCGGCTCTTTTTAATTGTTTCGGGGAAGGTGCCAGGGGCATTTTGTGTCCTGTCCTGAAACAATGTTAGCCAGGGCAGCGGTGGACCGCCAGTACTGCCGGTATGTCCCCCTTTTGTTCTGTCCAGCCAATGTGACAATGGGAAGTGCTGTCAGTCAGATTCCCTCCCAGTAGAGTAAGCACAATGAAGGGGCCATGGAGAAGGGCCCTCCCAGTAGAGTAAGCAGAATGAAGGGGCCACGGAGGAGGGCCCACGTGCACAAGGACAGGTGGGGGGGGCCACAAGACAGCTTCACATTTACCCCACTGTCCCCTGTATGTGTACCTTACTGTGGATAAATATACTTACCCCACTGCCCTCTGTAAATGCACCTTATTCTGGCTGAATTACGCTTCTCCTGCCCTTGAAGAAAAACATGTCTCCAGCCTTACATAACCCCCTGGCCCCCCTGGTTGCCTTACAGCACCATTCCACATGACAGGTAGACTCCTAACAGGAGTCTTACTAGGAATCTTATTGGACATTATTGTGGGAATTTCCTTTTTTTAATTTAGGTTACATGGACAAAATCCACGTCTTGTTACAAGTGCACTACATGGACTAGAGGTGATCTGTTTACAAGGGAGTTGAGATTCCCATACATTTGGAAGCTGGGTGTTTGTAGGAGGGGTGATCAGAGTTTATCCTGGTTTCTTTGCTGTAAATCACCCTGTATGTGCACAATACCAGGGCCTTGCGAGGCCATAATTCCAGTCTGTCTCCACAAGGCTAGACAGCATATCAGGTTTAAAATACATATTTGATTTACTGTGTACCGTTCTGCAGCAATAAAATTAAGTCAGCTGAGTACCTGAATGTACTGAATGAACAGGTTATCCCATCAATGGGCATATTCCAGAACGACAATTCCAAGATTCATCGGGCTCAAATTGTGAAAGAGTGGTTCAGGGTGCATGAGGAATCATTTTCACACATGAATTGGCCACCAGAGTCCTGACCTTAACCCCATTTAAAGTCTTGTGCTGGATGTGCTGGAGAAGACTTTACGGTGTGGTTCAACTCTCCCGTCGTCAATACAAGCTCTTGACCAAAAATGAATGCAACTCTGGACGGAAATAAATGTTGTGACATTGCATAAGGTTGTCGAAACAATGCCACAACGAATGCACGGCGTAATCAAAGCTAAAGGCGGTCCTACGAAATATTAGAGTGTGCGACTTTTTTTTTGGCCAGGCAGTGTATATTAGTATTATGTCATTATATCATTTTGAGACTATTGCCATTAGTCTGTTGCTTTTTAAGTCTCAACCCTTCATCTTTTCTGCTAAGACTACATTTAGTGCCTCCCAAGAATGAACTGAAATTCACTTTTGAAATATTTCTGTCTGAAGTTTCACACAATGTCCCAAGCTAGCTGCCTGTTCATCTTACGGGTTATATTTTTTATTATCTCACCTAAGATAAAATATGGGTTAGTGCTCTGAAAATCCCAAATGTCAGTAACACAATATGATGTGCTAAAATATTGTGAAGCAAACTGTAATTCTCCTCTAGTTGCCCAGATAGCCATATGTGCACATTTCATATTGCCTGAATATTTCACATTCGCACATTCTTAAAATCAATTTATTGCACGGGTGCTTTGTAATAAAACACATCTGTGTGTTTTTTGTGTGCACCCCACCTCTCTGTAAAGTGTCTCCATAAAGACAAGCAGAATCGGGCAGCACACCCACCATTTCCTGGTATCTGCGCAGACACCATGGACTAAGACCACGACGAGTTCTTGTTGCCATGGTCACGTGCAATCTGTGCTCTCTGTGGAAGAAAACAACTGAGTAGGTGTGGCTTACCCAGGTCTCCCTGGCAGATGTCTGTCCTACTGGCTCCTCCCACGATGAACTGGGGATTCTCACAGATGTCCTGCAGAAAGCAGACAGACAGACAGACAAAGATTACACTTCCTGACAGAGAACAGGTGAGCGGAAGCTTTAGCTTTTGATTTTGGAATAGGCAAACTAATTAAAGAGATACTGCAGAGCCTTTTCTAAGGCCTTTTTTACCGCTTCAATTTGAACTGGAACTCGTGAGTAGGTGTGGTCATATGACGATGATGCCACGTAGTCATATTATGAATATTCATACGGTCAAGGAGTGAAAGGGTGTGTCGATATATGTCGTAATATTAACGTTAGCAGTAATACAAAGCAATTCACATTTGAACTAGCTAGTTCGCAGTACAAAGGTCTCAGTCTCAAAGAGGAAAACAAAAAACGTTGGTCTCTGCTTTTATACCATGTGCCCAGCTGAGACCACCCTAGGATCACCTCAACTCCACCCATTTTTATGTTAAGGATCTTGTGACGTCACGAACCCCCAGAAACCAGCATATTGGTAAGCCTACACAGAAACTCAGAAAACACCCATTTTGACTAAACATGAGATTTTCAGACAAAAACAGTTGTGTATGATCATAATCTAACCCAAAACATCGGTTTTCAACAGGAAAACACTGGAGTTTTTCTTGTTTCCAAGGGAACCGCTCAGCACGGGCTACTACAATGTACGTATGCTTGCTCGGCACCGAAGTCAGGCTGGAAGCCCTGAAATGCATCAGGTTATAATGAGGCACATAAAACCCTGACGCACACCTCACTCATCCTGTTTATAACTATAAGTGTCAGACCAACTCTGCCATTCACACATTCAAGACCTGACGTCCAGCATGGACAGAAACCCCAATCACAGTCCACTGTCTTGGCAATACCAACTCACTGGCACATTGCTGGTGAATAGAGCCTTTTTTTTTTGTTTTACTACAATCAAAAGTACACTGATTTCTCCAACTAAGGTATTTACACTGTGTATCTCACCTTCACAGTAGTGGGATGTGTAGATGTAACAAACCAGGTAAAACAAAACTAAGCAAGCCTTGTGAAGCAGGCCCGGCCAGGTTCCAACAGGGTATGAATTGGTTCTGTTTTGCCAGTGGGAATGGGGTGACAGACAATAAACAAGCACTCATTTGAAGGCAAACCCCTTGCTTATCTTACAGCCAATCATAATTTACACCTCATAAATATTAATTTCCAGAAAACTGAAATGCCCCCAAAGCCCATGTTTCACACTTAATTTCAATTTTACTCATTTTGATTATATTTTTTATTTGCTTTGTTGCCATCCCAATCCTGGATCAGTAAAACAAAACTTTTAACTTCCAGTTCAGGTAGGTAAAGCCTCAGTCCGAGTCAGGGGTCTAATACTACTCATTCAGCAAATTAATACAACCCCTACAACACTGATAGTTTGTGGCAAACCTGCAGCTAATATGTGGCACATTTGCCCCAAACTAAATTGTTTGCCAGAAAATGTTGCCAGAGGTTTGCCAGACTTCTGGTGAACTTCTGGCAAACAATCTCATTAATTGTAGCAAATATGCGGCAAACAATAGTGTTCACCACAAGTTTGCCAGAAGTTCACAGGTAGTTTTCCACAAAGCTAATTTGCATGTGAAAATATGAGCTTGCCACAAACTTGCCACAAGTTTGCTGGAAGGCCTATATTTTTGTAAGGGAACCCTAATATCCAAAACTCTAAACTAATACAACCCTAACATCCAGCACTCCAAATGAATACAACCCTAACAACCAGCACCCTAAACTAAAACAACCCTAACATCCGGCACTCTAAACTAATTCAACCCTAATATCCAGCACTCCAAATTTTATTTGATTACTTCATTGATGCATGAATGCATTTATAATGTTCACAGATGGTTGCCAATTGGGCAAATGATCATGCATGTTTCGCAAAATGCATTTACAATCTATTATAGTTATCAGCATCTCAAATTTGGGAACCTCTCCTCTTCCTCAGGACAATTTGGGACTAGATTTAACATGCTTACAAGAGGCTCTGCAAAGTTTGTGCTTTGAAAAAATGTCCTGCAAAAAATTTAAAGCATTGAGAACTCAATGCAAGTCTTTCAGCTATGCACACTGTGGTGAGATTAAATGTTGCAGGAGTCACCTTTCTAAGCCATGCAGAACTTAAATTTAACAATGATGTCAATCTGGGCTGCGCTGTGGTTGCCAAGTTACGAGGTGGTCACAGAGTTACAATTTTTAAAGAGATTTTAACGCACAGTGTTAACATCAATATATGAGTAATTTATTTTTGCTGTCAAAAATGAATGGAGAAACTGGCTTTTTGAGCGCAATTATAGATATCAGCAGAGGGGGCGACATTATATCCGGTGCTGAGGTTGAGATCCGAAAGCTATAGCCCCTTGGTGATGACGTACTGTTCTAGTACTGGGAGCAGTGTTTCCAAGCCCTGCAGTGCCCTCCTGGATCACATGACTACCATAGATAGGGGCGACTCTTAACTGCATTGTCCACTAGTAGAACAAATGGGGCCCTATCTTACACCCGGCGCAAAGCGGCGCTAACCCAAACGCAAGTGTCTTTGCTATCTTACACCCCGCGCTAGGTTCATAATAACGCCTAGCGCTTACGTCCTTTAACTAGCATGTATTCTTGCGCCCATTACAAGTGAACTGGACGTGTTGGTCTTAAGATGAGGAGTGGCCAGGATTCTTTTTGGCGTATTGCTAGCTTGCGCTAGAACCACCACAAACCTGGTCTAAAGTCATGTCGCAGTTGTTTACATGTTATTTTAACGGCGCATATAAGTGCGTCTACATAGGCGTGTGCACAACGCGCGTAGCCTCCTGTCTGTTACACACAGGGGCACGCACAAGCATGACTAAAATATCTAGATCACAATGTGAAATATTATTATTGTGTAGGCTATATCAAAAATGCATAATAATAAAAGGTTCCATAGGTCCACATACCTTTCCCTCAGCGAAGGGAAACGATGCCACATTACATTGCTCTCAGCCTACTCCATCAACATCCAGGCGATGTGCGATGGTATGGGACAATGGCTATACATTAAAAAGGAGCTGATAACACCTATATCAAGCCTAATGCGTGAATTGTCATTTACACCTAATGCATGAATTGTCATTCAATGGAAAACTCGCGCACTGCAATAGACGGACATTTGCGTTCTGAAAATGCGCTTCAGACGTCATTACAATACAGCTCTGTTTATCTAGGAATACAGCCTGTAAGTAAATAGAATGGTTTGTGACTGAAAAAAGTTTAAAACCTTGTCTAGTGAATATTGCTTTTATTGTTTTTCAAATAGCCTAGGCTACAGCGGATTCGCTGTGCATAAGGTTTTTTTTGATAGCTTATGGTTAAAAAAAGGAGATAAATGTCATCATGTTAACTGAATTGTAACCTTAGCTATTCTTCGTCCTTCATATTTTTTAAATTACAGTGACAAGGTTTCCATACCCTCAGCTTATTAAAACCCCGCTGATTTCACCTGTTATTCCACAACTGAACAAAAGATTTTAAAGAGAACTAAGCATCTAATTAGAAACTAAATTTGCAGCACGTTACACAATTAATTTACAATTCATTTTAATTCCATTATCTGCATGTGCGCTTTACGGGAGCAGGTCTGTTTCCCCTGCTGTAAATCGCACTTTTCACGGTCTTCCTGGGAAAGTGGATCGTATTACGCTAGCAGTAAAACAGGTTGGTCACATTTCCATAAGCAGGACATTATAAAACAAGGGAAAATATGCTGAACGTATGGGTTGCCAACCTGACAGATTTATTGTATTTAGTGTCATCATAAAGGCAAAATAACGTTATTTATGTTATTAATCAAAATTAGAATGCAGGTAGCCTAATGAACTTCGGATGAAGCTTGAACATGAGTTCATTGCATAATTAAACGAAATTCGTTAAACAAGCAGGCTAATTTGGCGTTTTCTAAGGTGAGACGGAAGCAATTTGTCGCTTATTCTCAGCTGTTGCAGGTGCTTTTAACGAAATTTAACCGCATATATTTTGTAAACAGCACTGTCAGGAATTATCGGGAATAATATTGATCATAGGCTACTATTGATCCATATAGCCTATTCCTTGATCACACTAAACACGCACGAGCATTTCTGTTTCGCCATCATAAGCAATCCGCCAAGGTGGAAAAGCAGGCTTTTAAAGGGAATGGGATATGACATTTTGATTGGTTTAGTGCATGTCATGCCCAAGACACACCTATAATTAATGAAGAGACTAGATTCAGCCCAGTTGCACCTTGCGCCGTGCTTAGTGCCGAAAAAACACGCCGCTAAAATAGCAAAAGTGGACTTGGACACGCCCTAAATGGACTTAGCGCCATGCGCTTAGACCAAGCGCCAAGATCGCCAAGATAGGGCCCATGGTGTTTCCCCATATCAAAGTGACATCTATAAAATAATTTTTTTATTAAAAAAAATCAAAAAAATCAAGTGATTTATTGTGGCAATTTGGTGGGCAGCCTTCTTCCAGCATGTCAGTCAATTTCTGGAGAGTTATTCTTCGTAGCACTTCAATAATTAAATTCTTACCATTCATCTTATTACAATCTTTCACCAGAGTCTTGATGCATTTTGGCCGATCATAGCCAAACATGTTAATGAGATCAGCTCAATGACAAGACTGAAATTACAGTTATGAGTACAGCATATTAAAACATTATCTATTAACTTTTGTTGAGATAGGCCTACTATTTACTTAATAAATTGCAGTCTGCTGGTGTTTCCTCACTTTAGGATATAACCCAATCGGGAGAATATCTATGTGTATAAAGTGTACCTGGAGAAAGGTTTCTGGATTTGTTAAAGCAATATAGGTGTGAACCATATTGTTGGAATTTACTTATTATTAAGTTATTTCTGTCAGGACAACTCGCGTATTCAAATAACATGTTTTAATGAGTGAATGTGCTGTATAATTATTTTGGTTTTGCGCTGAATGGATCTGCTTTAGTACTACTCTGGAGCACGGGCATCTCCCACCGCTAAACAGGAGATGACCAGAAACCCCCCCATACTAAAGCAGATCCAAACAACAGGTGGAAGCTTGGGTGGTGGAGGGTGACAGCAAATTTCTTTTAACACAAGCCGTAAGCAACGCTTCAGCAAGCAGCACAGAGAGAAATTATTCTTAGTTTAAAAAGAGGTGTGTGCATGTGATTGGTTGAGTATGATTGGCGTGGTTGCTAGCAGACCATGATCAGCTACAGCAAGAGTTTCCTGACCGAACTTGCCCTGTGCACTAAAGATGTTTGCTCCGCTCATTAAGAACAAAGAAAATAGTCTCAAATAATACGCTCAGCCTTTTGCATTGCAACCCAGCTCATTTAGTGAAAGCTGGTTTGCTAAAATCCATACTGGTATGAGACCTTGTGTATAACTGCAAAGCTACAGAGAGTTCAGAGTTCATTCAGAAGATTGATTTGTACTGTAAATTCCCAATAGTTTAAGATGACAAAATATATAGGGGACAAAAAATGAATTCCTGAGTCTCAGGAGCATATTATGGCTGAATCAGTGGCGTTTTAATTAGTTGATGTTTGTGTTGTTTTCTCAGATTTTCAGGCACCAGTCTGTTTATTCACAGATTGAACTGATGTTGATGCAGCATCCTGTGTCTCTCAGTCCCATCGTCCCTCTGTTTGGTGTGAAACCTGTTGCTCTGCCTTCACACTATGGCCAGACCTGTTCCTGTTAAATACATTTATATTTTTCTTGAAGTGTTTAAAGTTTTAATCATCATTTAAAAATTTTATGGTTCTATTTTTGTAGATGCCTATTATAAATAAACGTTATCTAATTTCCTGTTTGAAGGAATAACATGTCTGACAGTTGAATATGTACAGTACTTGAGATGTAAGGTACGGTCACTTCCAAAAAAATATTTTGTGTGTGTGTGTGTGTGTGTGTGTGTGTGTGTGTGTGCGCGTGTTAAAATCATTCCTACTGGTCCTACTTAGCACATCATTCCCAATGAACACGATCACTTTCCTCTCAACACGCAGCTGTAAAGTGGTGTTCAGATAACGTCCACGGAACCACGTCAAACAACTCCTCCCACAGAACCCCAGTAGCCAACAGATTCTCATACGAAAGGGTTCCAAAAGGCTCCTCTGTGTATCCATAGAGGAATCCTAGTTCACGGGTTCTTTGTTAGGCAAAATCGCTCAGCCTGGGAACCTTCACACTTTTCACACCGACCATAGAAGATTCCATAAAGAACGGAAAAGGGTTCCGCTATGGAGACAAACCAAAGAACCCTTTTTTTTTCTTTCTGAGAGTGCACTCCATCACACAGATCAAAAAAAAAAAGATCTCTCTTCATCTTAAATACACTAACGCCTTCACCACTGTAGTCTTCTCCACTGAAATCTATGGTCTCCTTAGGTTCATTTTTCATCCTTTCTGCCAGTGGGCCAGTGGCCAGTGTTTTGTTGTTGCCATCATGTTGCGCCCCCCTTCCCATACTCGTCCCCCTCCCCTCCTTGTGCCATCCCAAGACGGAAGGCCTTTTGCACGGCCCCCCCCCCCCCCCCCCCCCTCGACTGGCTCCTCCTCCTACCTTGGGTCTCTTCCACGCGATGTTCTTGACCTTGTTGGACTTGTGGCCCAGTTCTTTGTAACCCAGCGACTCGACGGTGGCCTGAAAAGTCTCGTCCTCAAACAGGCTCTTCTTGTGGAGACATTCCTGCTTCAGGACGGCAAAGTCCTGCCCGCAGAAACGCAGGGGCTTGCTGAGGGACCCTTCCCCATCCCGTCGTTCTCTTTCCCGGATCAGTCGGTCGCAGAAAAAGCCAGCCGGCGTGTAGGGCATTTTTGCTCACCTTTTTTTCAAAACTGGCTTTCGCCACCTCTACTATACACTAACAAGTCTAAAGAACCTGGCATAAATCCAAACAGCTGACCATCTCGTTGGTCACCTCCCCCTCGTGATGTCAGTCTTCCCTGGCCTCGATGTGAGCATGGTAATGGGTGAAAACGCATGCATTCACACACATACACACACACACACACGCGCACACGCACAGACACAAAAGTATTCCCCGTCCTGGATTCTCATTGGCCCCCGAAACAATAATACCAGGACACCCATCGCCCCAGTCAGCAGGCCCTGTGAAACTGGCCGCACACCATCATTGTTGGGATGCACAATAACAAGAGCACCAGCATGGGGGCTCGGTCTAAAGAACCATGAGAGGGTTACCCTACCTCAGCAGAAGGCATTCAGGGCCTTTAAACCTGTCCTCAATGGAGCTCAACATTGAGCAATCTCAGCATTACTACAGGAGGTTAATCCTATGGAGGCAAAAACTCCCCCTTGTTTTTGTTGTTACCGGGGGCCTGTGAGTTCACTACGGCCTTTTTTCCAGCCGTTAACTGCTGTAAACTCTTGGTATCGGCGATGTAACGATTGATGAAATTGACCTGTTTACATTGCGGTACATCAAGTGCTTTACATATCCCAAATCTCACAAGAGCGATAGCTGTGCGTGACAGGTCTTAATAGTGATACCTCTGCTGTAACTGCTGTTAAGCAAATGGGATAGCGCTTGACTTGACGTCCTCCACATCTCTTGAACACCACCGCAGCTCTTGCTTCGCATCCAAAGGAAGACCGCATCAGTGATACTGCCTCTATAATTTAAAACCACATGCCCCTACATACTACATGTCATTGAATCTATAATTTTTTTGTCCATTCAATGGCAGTAATTTACAAGGACAAGGCACAATTCTTTTTCAGTTTTTTCCTCTTCTTCTTCTTCAGCTCCAGCATTGTACAACACAGATAATATGGGAGAAAGGTATAATTTAGTAAGTCATTTTTAATAAGCAGGTAACCAGACTGAAGACAGCATAAAGTCATGTGATGGACTGTCGCTATGGGTTACCAACCAAATGGAAATAACATTCGAGCAAACTGTCAGGGTTAGCCAGAAATAGCATGCTTGTGTACTTTTGTATTTATTACTTCCACTACTACTACTAATACTAATACTACTAATAATAGTAATAATAATACTGCTACTACTACTTATACTACTGCTAATAATAATCATCCTCATCGTCATGATCATCATGTATAATGCCATATGCTACATAATTTTGAAACTTTTCATTTGAAACTTCAGCCCACTGAAATCCTTCCACATACGAGCATTCAAGCTATAGCATTCCGCCACTGTAATATACTTTTAATTTAGTGAGTTTGGACAACTTTGCGCTGTGCTGGTGTGTCTATAAAGTTCTTAGATTGTCTGAGGCTTTTGGAGGTCAAAACAGGGTATATTACAATACCATACAATACCTTTATTGTCCATTTCCGTGGAAATTCATTTTGCTAGGTCAGCACAACTTTAAGGCAACACCACCAGTCCCCAATCAAAAGTCAAGCATGGCGACAAACAAACGATGCCCATCATGCTTTGCTGTGTAGCACAATTGAATCTGCCATTATATAACTTAAAACAATAGTTTATTTATCCACTTTATAAATTTGTTTGTTTTAAGATTATTTCTGTGGTTGTCATCACTTTTTCAAACCCCTCGATTGCTACTGCTGTTACATACAATTTAATGCATTTTGTTTTTGCTATGGCATACTGCTCTGAACATGGTATTATTGCCAAATATATTAAATACATTGTCACCATTTATATTCAGTACTGCACATGGCCTTTGATTAATCATAAAGTAAAAACGTTGTGTTGCATTAAATGCTTCTACTGACTTTTGAATGTGTTCAATTGAAGTCACAGCATAACCAATAGCTTTCATTTCCCAATCAAGCTGCATCTTCTATAATGATTTCATTTTTTTTTGCACATCTCCGTTTATGAGATATACATATTGTTCATTTGAAATGTGATATGGTGTGCACTTGTGTTTGGCCCGTTTGACTGATGTCTTCAGCTATTTAAAAAGGATTCTCATAAATCAATATCATGTAAGATATATTTTACTCTCCTTAAACATCATTAACACTGCAGATATTGGTGTTGCTATGGAGATTACTGTACTCACAGGTGGACGCCTCCATTCACAGGTGAAGGGAAACTCGCAGGCGGGGAACAAGGAGGAGTCAATGGCAGGGAACAGCGGGTCCTCGAACAGCAAATTCTTCCTCAGGTGCTCATCCCGGAGCTCCGGGAAGTTCTGCGGTTGCTCGGAGACAACCACAGAGTGATTGCGTTTCAGGATAGCGGCGTAGGTGCCACCGGGGGACGGACTGGTGAACCCAACGTTATTCTGCAGCACAGGAGACACTCCTGGCATTACAGCTGAGAGAACAGATTTCACTGTGACAGCCACTTTTTCCTCTTCCTGCTCTACCACTCTCACTTTCTCTCCCTTTTCTTCCTTCTCTGCACTTACAACCGTCACCATTGCCATTTAGGAAGTGGTTTTTTTTTAAATAAAAAAATGTAATTACGAAACAAGCCGATGAAACATCAACACACAGTACTTACAAAAACCCCTCAGAATCTCCTCAGGGAGTTTACCTACCACTGCTGTAGGTGCACTGTCCTCTAACTCACTGTCCTCTAACTCACTGTGCTCTAACTCACTGTGCTCTAACTCACTGTGCTCTAACTCTCTGTGCTCCAACTCACTGTGCTCCAACTCACTGTGCTCCAACTCACTGTGCTCCAACTCACTGTGTTCTCTCTGTGCTCTAACTCACTGTGCTCTACCTCACTGTGCTAACTCACTGTGCTCTACCTCACTGTGCTCCAACTCTCTGTGCTCCAACTCACTGTGCTCTACCTCACTGTGCTCCAACTCTCTGTGCTCTAACTCATTGTGCTCTAACTCTCTGTGCTAACTCACTGTGCTCTACCTCACTGTGCTCCAACTCACTGTGCTCTACCTCACTGTGCTCCAACTCTCTGTGCTCTAACTCTCTGATGTTTCCTTTAAAGCTTCCTTAAGCCTTTGCTCTCCTTTCCGAGACTGCAGAATAACACATGCTCCATAACATCCCTTTCTCATCTTTACTGCAGGAACAAACATGCCAACTTCCCTTTCAGTATAGTCTAACTCTCAGTTCCTTTCTTTCTCTCTCACACACACACACACACACACACACACACACACACACACACACACACACACACACACACACACACACACACACACACACACACACACACACACACACACACACACACACACACACACACACACACACACACACACACACACACACTCGCACACACACTAACTTTCCCCTGTGCTGCTCTTTTGTCAGTTATGCTGTGGGGTTTTTAAAAGAGAAGGAAATCATGTGAATAAAAAGAGAGGTATATGATTTATTCCCTGCTATAATATTGTGGCAGTACAGATGGGCATGTAAAGACCTTTGGAGTGTTAGTCAATGATTACATTTCCTTTAAGTAGAAAACACTGTAAATAGACATGTACTCTCGTGAGCAGAGTGAACACTGATATTAACTGGAAACTGGAAGAAAAACTACTGCATCTGAAAAATGAGGGGGGTTTGGAACACGTGGCTTTTCCCCTGTAGAAAACCACTATGGAGTTTTACATAGTGATTTGTTCCTTGTATTTGGTTCTTCCTCTGATGCTCAGAGTGTGACATCATTGTCACGATCATAATCTATAATCAAGGCAGAGCTCTCTTGTGACTGTAGCCTCTGAGAGCACACACCACATTATCTTCCTTGTGCCCTCCGGTGCACGTGACTGGTAATACCCACCAGCCTTTTAGCTTGAGCTACAGCCAATGCACCCGCACTCTCTGGGCTGAACATAACGCACGTCTAAAACCTTTTTCAAAATCAAACACATCACTGCTCTGAAGGCGATCCTGTGAAAGATCACTACATGTGATGGATTATAAGAATTCAACATCATGAAATCGCCTTTGTTAAATCTCAATGTTAAAAATAAATAAATCCTTGCTTCTTAGAGGATGAAAACATGCACAATAAAAAAAGGACAACATTTTTCATCATAACCTTCATGGCAGAATTGCAAATTTAGCAGTTTCACTCTACACAGTGCATGCTGGGTAGAAGAACAATACGCAATGCATTCTGGGTAGAGGAGTTTCTAGAGGATCCTAATTTCCCAGTCCTTTCCCACATCCAGATCCAGGCCTCCCACCGTCAGCATGTGGCACTGTGCTTGGTACTGGATCTCAGAGCAATCCTTCAGGAGACCTGAGAGGAAAAGAAACAGAGGCCTCAGCGTTGCTCCGACATCTTACATGACATTACATTACAGGCATTTAGCAGACGTGACAACTTTTTACATAAGTGTCCATTTACTGAATCAATTCGGCTTGGGCACCTGGCACAAGGATACAACGGATATCGAACCTGCAACCTTTGGGTTACAAGACCAGTTCTTTCACCATTGTACTAGACTGCCGTGCGATTTCACATTTCACACCGTTTATCAGAATCTCTAACGCCTCCAGAGTGACTCACAGCCGTGCAGTGATGCCATGCTTACAGCTTATTTAATTTTTTTTACTCACAATCGATTCATACAGCTGGGAATCAAACCTACAACCTTGGAGTTGCGAGCACAGTTCCCTAACCATTATACTACGCTGCCGAGTCGACACAACAAAATGGCCTTTTGAGCGTTCTTACATTCTTGAAGCAGGAACATTCCGGAACGGGACACAGATACTGATCGTAGGCAAACAGTTGGGTGTAGTGAGAACAGGAAGAAGAGTTTCATATAGAGGGCTTTAAAACAGATGTAACTAGGCACAGCATCATTCTTAATACTTAATTTTCTTAAAATAGTGGTGATGTATCAAATATAGTCTATCCAAGACCTGATGTTGAGTGAGAACTGAGAGCATATGGAGGAAAAACCAGTAAAATGTGATTTATTTTCTTTACGCACAGGCTTTAATTCAACAGCCCAGAGCAACTGATCCGTTTTGATCCAGCTGAGCCGAATGTAACTGGGTAAATATATGAATGTTGTTGCATTTCAAATGGATTATAGCTGTTTATGTTTATGAGACATTGTAGAGACTGCCTGGCTTTGGCAGGCTGGTTCTCACCAGAGATCTGCGCAGTCACTGCAGATGGCTTCTTCTTCACCCCCAGGAAGCTGACGGACTGCACAGAGCACTCCGGGTCATACTGCCCCCTGTCATCTGCGCAGCTGGGGATACAACAAGCAGAGGATTGGAAGACTTTTACACTGAGGTGTGTGTGTGTGTGTGTGTGCGCGTGACTGTGTGTTTATGTGCGTGAGTGAAGGGGTGTGTATCAGTCTCATGCTTTCTTCTCAGGGAAGAGTATCACTTGCCCACTTTGAGGGCTGGTTCAGAAACCGCCAAACTCAAACTAATCTCATCCAGATATAATCAAAATCAAATCTGCCCGGAGACAAGAGCAACATCGTGGCTCAGACGGCTGTCACTGATAAGTGGGGAGACTGCAGCAGGTGTTCTTTTTTTATCAGGACATATCGGCTGACCCTGCACCCCATCATAGGGAAGACACCCATGAATGCAGCATTATAGTAAGTTCCTAAATTCTCAATAAAAAAAACAGGCAGAAAGCTTGTTACGTAAAAAATACAAAGCAATCCCAAAGGATTTGAATAAATCCCGGACAAGCCCCCAATACGTCACGGCCGCACCACAGCCACCGTAAACATAACAAAGCCGACACCTAGTTTGCACAAAAAGGGGTTTATTTAAAAAAAAATGACTAAGAGATTACAAACGTCCACCAGCCCAACAGGCGTGCCCAAAAACGAAAAGAGAGAGAGCCCCAGAACATCTCCAGAAGAACTCCTTATGAAGGTGCAGCTGCTCTGGAGGAAGTCTTTACCTGGGCCGTGGTCAGGTGTGCGGAATTCTGTAATACGAAACCATACTTGATGGCGCCCTTAGCGACCGGCGCCCTTAGCGACCAGCGCCCCCCACTGAAGACAGAGGGTCGTAACAAAGCTCATGCACCAAATTAGTCTAGCGTGAAGGGAAAACAACATGGAGCTTTAGTAAATCATTCGTATGAAAGAAACGGACCAGTAAAAACCGAGAGGTCTCACCAGTTCTGCAGATGACCCCGCTTCAGGGAAAAACGGCGTAGGGAAAACTGCTTCCTGTCCCGGAAGTTGAAGGAGTGTCCGTCATCCAGGTACAGTCCCCCCTCTGCGCAGCCCTGCAGGGTGACAGTGCTAACGCAGCATTTATACGGTGTGTACACAGCATTTACAAGACGTTTACACCAGAACGGGCCCAGGACATTTGGCTCCTTGCCTTGGAGTTCAGGGCCACTGTGAGAGTGAAGGGCAGCCTCTGCAATTCAGCTGTGCAGGATCCAGACTCCGTCTTCCTGGGGACCACTGTACCCCCACGCTGAAAGAGGGGGACCTGAGCAAATTCAGAGAGAGGGGGAGAGGGAGAGAGAGGGAGAGAGAGAGAGATGTAGAAGGAATACAGGGTGAAATGTTTAATTCTCAGCTAGTTTACACAATGATGCAGCACTTTTGGGGACATGAAGAGTGTCCAGAGAGTGAATGAGTGAGTGAGTGAGAGGGAGCGAGAGAGAGAGAGAGAGAGTGTGAGAGAGAGTGAGAGAGAGGGAGACAGAGAGAGAGAGAGATGCAGAACGATTGCATTGTGAAATATTACACAGTAATGTGGACCTGAGGAGCAGAAGCAGTGGTGATGTAATGTAGACTCACAGTGTCCAGAGTCACAGGGAAGGTCACAGTCCTGCCGCCTCTGAAGACCTGAGCAGTGCTCACATCATACCAGCTCTGCAACACACACACACAGAACATCTGATACAGTATACAACACACACACAGGACATCTGATACAGTGCACAACACACACACACACACACACCCTGCCCTGTTACACCATTCCCGAGTCAATCACTGATCAACCAAACTAATCATACCTCACCAGTTCCAGGAAGTAAAACCTTGACCTCTGTGACTCCAGGGTCAGTCACTGGACATGCCAGCAAAGCACTTCCTGTGTATAGAGACGACATCGCCCAGATTATTATTATTCAAATCATGGCTGTTATAGCACATCATGGACTGATATCATCATTACCCATCATGCACAGGTGTTGTTATTGCTCAAATTGAAATCCAGCCCTGGTTTTCTTTTCGCCCAGGTAAGGTAATTAATTGACCAATTAGCACTATTGATTGGCCAGACTGTCCTCACCTGACTCCCAGGTAAAGGGAGGTTGGAAAACCAGTAATTCTCTGCTCTCGTGGACCATGATTTGAGTAACAGGCCTCTATGGCTATTGCCCATTGTACAGTGATGTCATTTTAGAGCACTGGTCTCATGACTACCTATCATGTACTGGTTCTCCACAGCGAAGGTGTTCTGCTCCCTGGGAAACTCCACCCACAGCGGCCTGTGACAGACAGGGAGAGACAGCAGGGGTTAAAATGAGCTCTGAACCACCAGGCAAGAGGAGGAAAGGAGGGACAGGAGGCGCGCGGAGTAGGGCTTACCTGAGCGGGGGCTGGGCTGAGGTGTGGGCGTGGTGAAAGAGCGTGTACCAGTAGGGCAGCAGGCGGTACCTCTGCCGGATCGCAGAGCGGATCGCCGCGGTGACGGCGTCGCCGAAGAGCCAGGGCTCCCGCCGCTTGGTATACATGGCGGAGTGGCCCCGGAAAAAGGGCTGCAGCGCCCCCGCCTGGTACCAGCGCACCAGCAGCTCTGGCTCCGGGTCCTGGAAAAACCCGCCCACGTCCGCTGAGATGGGGGGAGAGAGAGAGAGAGAGAGAGTGAGAGATAGATGGAGGAATAAAGGCCATCTGCACCCAGCGTCTTCTCCTCCACTCATTCTGAACTGAACTGACTGCAAACGGGGCCCACATTCAGACTCAAATGTGGGAGTGGGGATTTTAACTCAGCGTCGCCCCCCTCTTGGCAGTCTCAGGTACTCACCTCCACAGAAGGCCACGCCCGTGACACTCAGGGACAGTAGCATGGGGATGGAAATCTTCAGGTACTCCCAGGTTGCCAGATTGTCGCCCGTCCACACCGCACCTGTCAACACGCAAACACATATGGAGGCAAACGGTTACACTGCTTATATGTTTTAATGCTTTGCTGTAGTGCTTTTCAGGGAGGTCAGCGTTGTGGTTTCCACATGCAGCTCAGTGATAATAATATAGAGATGAGATGTTCATTTCACCTTTTCCCATAGGAACCAGAAAGGACCTCTTCCAATCACGGAGTGGAACGGAACAACCCTGATGGAGATCGGTGAATACTTTCTGGCTATAATTCCAGGAACCCTTTTTCATGAAGGGACTGCAGCCAGAAGGTATCCACCAATTACAGTTGGCGTTGTTCTACTTGTTGTTACCAACGTACTCCACGATTGGTGGAGGGCTCCTGTCTGGTTTCTAAGTGAAAAGTGACGATGCTATTACCCCTGGTGCAGCTCACCCAGTCTCTGAGACCCAGCGAAGAAGGAGCGTGACAGGGTAAAGGGCCTCTCTGCGCCCCCGGACCGAGCCAGCAGACCCTCCACCGTGGCTAAGTGCTGGAGCATCGAGGAAAACAAGGGAGAAAATTGGTGGAATTAAGAAAAAAAAACAGAAAAAGCCTGAGCTAACGTGAGCACGGCACAGACTGGGCATGCCTCACCTGGTAGAATCCGTACAGGTTGTGCAGCTCCCGGTGTTCCCAGCCCCCACAATGCACTGCATCCTTGGGCATGGTCTGCTCCGGCCCGTTGAACACGGACGGTTCGTTCATGTCGTTCCACACAAACAGGGATCCCGTGGAGCCCTGACGCGCAGTCAGAAACGCACATACACACAGCTCTAATGCAGGCGACATAGTTTGAGGCGGGAGATTAGCAAAAATCTATTAACAATCCATCCTCTGAACCCACCTTGTACTTAGCTAGAGAGAAGAGGCTGGAGTACCACGCCCGGGCCTTAGGACTGCTGAAGTCCACATAACAGGAATCACCTACAGAGAAAAGAGAGATAGAAAGAGAGAGAAGAGAGAGAGAGGGGAAGGGAGAGGGAGAGGGAGAGGGGAAGACAGAATAAATCCAGAGGACAGAATCTGGAATGTACCAAAGAAATAGGTCCACTCAGACAAAACAGCCGCTAAATTGCAGCTTGCGAACTGAAGTGACAAGTGTGAACAGAGAGACATTACATTATATTATAGGAACTTTATGATAGTGACGTCCATGAAAGAGAAAGAGAAAGGAAAATGGAGCACAATTAAAATGGAGCCACGTTCTTCACATTCCTCCCCCTACCTGGCCAGCAGGATCCCTGGTACAGCGCTCCCTCTCTATCCCTCACAAAATGGCTGCCCTGCCTGGCCTCGCAGTACAGCGGCCAGAAATGGTCCACCTTGAAGTGAGGGTCGCTGATGACCACCAGCTGTGGGGAGGTAAAATGCTGAGTGTTCATTTAACTCCAATAGAGTTTAAATGAGTCCTATTAATTAACTATTTATTAACCTTTATTGATAGAGGGTAGGTTGACTGAACATGCATATCTTTGGAATGTGGGAGGAAACCGGAGCACCCCGGACGAAACTCACACGGACACGGGGAGAGCATGCAAACTCCACACGGAGTCCAAGATTACATTACATTTACAGGCACTGCCGCCCGTAAGATATATCCAGAGGTGATTGTAGATACTGGGGGAGCCCTAGGCTGAAAATCCCATTGAAGAGAGTCAGCCCCTTGGGGGCACCCTAATGCTCAGGGTCCCAGACTGCCACCTCTGGATACATCAAATATACTCTATCAGTGTAAAATGTACTCTATCAGAGTTCATATAAATGCGGGTCATTTTCCTGTGCAGGGTTTGAGAAGGTTTTTTTTTTTAGTGGTTTAGGTTGAATACGGGGGGGAAATTCTGGCTGTTTGTATTCAGATTAATTATTCACGCACTTTCCTGTTTCTCTCCTCTAGGTGGTGCTGTAGGCCCACGGGGTCGGGGAAGAGTTTCGAGTCCCACGTGAAGTAGCGTTTCCCATCCGTGTGCTCGATGTCCAGCCAGATGACGTCATAGGGGATGGAGTGCTGGTCAAATCCAGCGTCCACTTCCTTCACGTCGGCTTCGTCCTTGTAGTTCCAGCGGCACTGGTGGTAACCCAGGGAGAACAGGGGGGGCATAGCCTGGTATCCTAGCAACAACAGAGCAGAGTGTAAACACGACGACCTCCAGCAGATCTGAGATTCACTTATCGGGCGAATAGATTTAAAAGGGTTACAATTCCTGTAAATTCGTGTGAAATGAGTGAAACATCTGATAATGGTGTATTCAGTTTTTCAACGTGAATTTATATCTGTCCTTATCAAATTAATCCTAAATAAATTAATAAACAAAATTAAATAAGATAAAATGGCTCCAGGTGATGATATTCTTTTTATTACATGACATAATACGTGGCTGAAGGTTACCAACATATAATGTTTGCGCTACCACGCTGTAGAGCATATTTAGTAGAGCATATTAAGTTAATAGACAGTACGTGATGTAGAGGGGTTGGACTGAGAACCTGTTAGTTCTGCATACTGAGATAAGGTCTGGGATGGGGAGGGGCCCAGCAGGATGAAAGTGTCAATCACACCACTCTCTGACATCCAGTGCAGGTGTGTGTTTGCAGTCACCCTCCTCCTCTTCACTGGAGGTGGGCTAGCCGCCTGGAGGGGGGTCAGCACATATTGGACAGCCAAGGTTAGGAACAAGTTTTGATTTGCTGTAACACAGTATCACAGTATGAGAAAGGCCCCAGACTGGGGACTGCTGTGTGGCTCATCCTGTTAAAGCACTGTTCTATTGGACGGATGGGCCCCACCGCCTGGTCTCAAATCAGGATGGATTGTGCCAGAGAAACAGGGGTAAAAGTTAAAAAGTAAGGCCTTAGATGAAATGTATTATTACCGTGTTATATGCATTCCAAAGATCGATAGTTGTTATTCACTGGAGCCAAACCCATTGGTATTATGAACTGATTTTGAGGAAATCACCTGCCCATTTAAACTTGTACTTGTGACCTGTTCGTTAGCACTGATGAAATTAGCTTTGTAAACGGTTTCATCTGGCCGGCGTACAGTATGTGCGCAGGGTGGAGAGAGACGTCTCCTGCCCCCTGACCCTCCACTGCACCGTCTATGATGTCATCATTCTGGGCCATTCTTCCGGACTGTGTTATAGAGCCCCTCATGGCTGAAATGTCTGCCCTTGTCATACCAAGACATTTTGAATCATGTGAAAAATGAAATAAGGAAAACGACCTGGGTCAATTTCAGCATGCTTTGCTGGAGTTTACACCTCAGGTTTAAAGGTGCAGTAAAGATGTTTTCGATATGATTTTGGCAAAATTACTAAATTTGCTCATTACATTCCAGCAGCTATCAATAAATCAAGTGTTCTGAGAAAAAATCTGGTTTCTGTGAGTGTCCTGGGCTCTGTGAGTGTCCTGGTCAAAAAATCTCACGCCGGTCTTCCAAAAACCAACCAATCAGGGCTAGCTATGTACCTACCAATCAGGGCAACTATCTACAAGCAAAAGATCCTCCCCGTAGAATAAACCCCTCCCTGTCTGCCTGTCTCCGCACGTGCACTGGAGCATCATTTGGTGGGAGGGGCTTAGGAGAAAGATAGGAGGGAGGAGAGCAAAAGGGGGAAGTCTTTTTGCCTTGTATATTTTCAAATTTGCCTACTGCAGCTTTAAACCCCTAGGCCACATAACTACATTACAACTGGAACAGCTATCTGAATATGTGAAATAAGGATTAGCTGTTCCAGCTGTAATGTACTTCTGTGGTCTAGGGGTTTACACCCGAGGTTTGAACTCCAGCTAAGCACGCTGCAACTGACCCACCCTGTGCCTATAACACAAGCAACACAAGAAACATAGAAACCACAGAAAGAACGTTGGAGGAACTGAATTTTGGTGGTAAAAATAAAAGCGGAAAAAGAGAGAGGCGGTCACGTCGTCTACCTTACCTCCTCTGTGGAGGTGGGGCCGTCCTCAGAGGTGCGGATGTCCAGCAGGGTCTCGGACGCATTGAGCCAGAAAACCCCAATGCTGCGTTTGGGCTTGTGGGCCAGCAGGAGCGGAACCGAGCCGTACAGGCCCAAGCGGCTGTGGATGTCATAGGCAAAGACGTCCAAGTTGTACAGGCGGTAGGCTTCGCCATCCCTGCAGCACGAGGAGAAAGTTGCCTTTTAAGTGACATAAATAACACACTATAAATCCCAGGTGAGGCACAACGGCAGTGCCCCACCACGGATTCAAACCTGCGACCTTTAAGTTACAATGCTCGTTATAGCACACTGTTGCTTGTACAGTGCAACAGTGATGTCACAGTTGCCCATTTCACATTAGCAAAAAATGTAACCTTTATAAATGCGTGCAGAGAGAGCGGCATAGCACCCTAAAGGCATGGATATAACCCCCAAATATATAGCTCAGTCTTCATCTGACCTGGTGTCCTTCAGCAGGAAGGTGTCGGCGTGCTCAGGGAGACCGTACACATGGGAGAAGCCATGGAGGCTGAAGTCCAGGCCCACAGAACTGGGACCTGCAGGATGACCAGTTCCACGTTTTCAAACACAAAACTGAATTCACCAAGAAGCCTGTCGTTCAACCTTTATCTTTCTCAGCGTGGAATACCTAGCATCAGACTCTCAAACACAGCTGGGGCCTTTTTTATTCACCGGACAACGTGTAAAGCACCTACCGTTTGCCTTGATGTCCGCAAACTCTTTAAAGGTCTCCTTCCACAACCCCATCGGGTCCCCATCCTCCTGGTGATGTGACAGGCAAACAGGCAGGTCAAACTACAGGCCGATAAGAGAGCTCGGCCGCAAACCAGGATAAAATAAAAAACGAGCATCATAAAGGAGGTCATTAGCGATTGGGCCAGTCAGTTTTCAGAGCATGTCGAATTACATGAGCAGGAACCACAGCTTCGCACTCTGTTGCTGTTTGGCATAATATGACATGGAAGTTGCCTTGGTGTCTGCCAAACGAATAAACGGTAAGGAGGCTGAATCATTTACCTCGTTGGGCTCTGTGGACGGCCTGGGAGCGAGAAAGCAACAGAGGAAATGAAACAGATTTAGGTTTTAGTTCCACAAATTATACTGGTGAGAAATAATCACCAGGGCCGGCCGCTGGCATAAACACTCTATGCGGTTGTTTAGGGCCACAACCGCTAGGGGGGGCCACACGATCAGTGATTGTTAATGTGCAATTGTTAATTGTTTCTTAACTTTTAGAAATTTTAATATACATTGTTTTCAAATAAAGTAAGAGATTTGTTGTTAATTCATTTGTCAATCTCTAGTGTGTGTGTGTGTGTGTGTGTGTGTGTGTGTGTGTGTGTGTTCATTCAGTTATGAGCGGTGTGTGTGATTTGGTGGTTGCGCTGGGAGTGTTTTGGGGCCACAAACAAAATCTTGTTTAGGGCCACCAAAATCCTAGGGCCGGCCCTGATAATCACACAGGTATAACAGCACAGATTCACGTCAAGTCAGTTTTCAGTATGAGCGCCTTTCAGTTTACGTCTTCTACCACTTACTGTCAAGCATGTTAAAATGAGCTGAAGCATACCACTGTAGACAGGATTAAATGTGAACAGCTCCCAAAATACACTTCAGCAAGAGCTGTCATTGATGGTTTGCTATTAAAAGATTTAAAAATGAAAAACTCTCCCGCTGAGACTAATACTGCCGGCTGGTGTGACAACCAAATATTACCGTTGAAAAAACACCAGATTCTTTCCCTCAGGCTGTGAAAATGGACGAATAAACGCTAAAATTACTTCCCAGTTCCCCACGTTGGTTTCCTCCTGGAACCAGTGTCACCTTATCTTGGTCTAAAGCCCTCGCCTCTGTCTTGTGTTACTCCGCCCGCCATCCACCCGCCCCAATCCCAATCTGGACGACGCCCTTCTCTCACCATGGACTGGGTGGACGCTGCAGTCTCTCAAAGTACAGCCGACCGTTGGGGTTGAGTGTGACGGTCACCTCTTCATCACACAACACCTCCAGCGCAAAGGGACTGCCGCAGACGCGAAACTGATACTGACCTGAACCCCAGCCCAGCGTGAGGGAGCTCTTCTCTCTCCTGACCACTTTTAACCTGCCAAAGCAATGTTAGAGATTATTGGAATAAAGGTGTGCGCTCTAAAATAGAAAATCATGACCTTACTATGAAATTGTTTATTTATTTTATTTTGGTACAACTGCTTCAATATACAACTGCTGACATTATAAACACAATGGTATTATGCAGACAGTCATCCCTGTCCATTGTTTGCCATCCCATTGCCAAATAACAAGTCTTACCGCTCACAGACAGGCTGTCCAATCAGAACGTCTGGAACCTTGTAGCGCTCTCTAATTGGCTCGAGTTCATCAATGGTAACCCTAACTGTCCCATCATTGATAGCACACACATGGAGAAGCAGTTTCACCTGTGGGAAGAGCACTATCCATTGATGAAGGACTGCTCAACAGAATCTTGCACATTTATCACAAATAACCTGAATGTCACCCCACCCTTCCAATATTCTTCAATTTATCCATCAGTTGCAAAAGCATTGACTACTTTGTTATCACAGAATTGTTATTTGTTTCATTGTTTATCTAAACTGACTCAGCCCTACTATTTGCACTCTGAAACTGTATTGACTGAGTGTATTTGTTTAACCTTCCAATGACAATCACAGATTAAGCGATTTCAATGGCAAATTCAATCCGACACGTTGCCAGGACTGAACGCACTGTGTTGCGACACAGAGCATTTCTGAAACAAGACTGGGATCAAATCTCAGTAGTGAGACATATGGTTTGTGCTGTAATCTCATCACCCTTTGTCTGGACAGAGGTGGAAAAAAAAGATTACCTGGGTGCCTGGGTCTTGAAGCTCAAGCTGCGCCCCTTTCTCTGTTATCACCAAAGTGTCCAGTAGGGGGAGATATTGTGTTGCATGTCCCTGCTTCTGACGCCTGTGCATGGATCAGGAAATGAGTATTGTGTGCAGAGGATATTGGAATATGATGCAAAATTAATTTTGTCCAACCTCAACCTAAGGTCAAACTCAACTTAAAACTCACATAAACCTTTATAACTGCCCTCGTATTTGTAAAGCCGTGGCCCTTTAATTTCCATTTAATTTAATTGGGCCTCTGTGGTCTCCAATTGTGCTAATGTTACTCCCAGTGTAACTCATTAACGGTTAAACGTAATAGGAAGCAGGATACACATCCGTGCTCCAGGATCGGTACCATGGGCCTGCGCAAGGTTATAAATCGTCCCCAATTTTGGCAACGAGACAGTGGCGGCAGATGCCTCCCCGCTGTTAATGCTGCGCAGCTGTTTAAATGGGAAAAACGAATCCAGATGGGGACTCTTACACCCGCCCATTCCGCCTCAAACAAAAGCAATTATCTCATTGGTCAATGCCGGCCATTGTGTTGCACAAAACCAGCGGAGTATTGGCAGGGATACTTGTTGTTTCTCGCCCCCTCTATTTCTCTCCTGGTCCCCTCCCTTGCTCTCCGCCCAACGCTCCATCAGCAGCCTCTCTCCCTTCCCTTCACCCCCCTCTGCTCCACGGTGGTGTCTTCGTTACTTTCTGTGGGAGTCTTTCGAACAGACATCATCTGACCACCCATCTTGTTTTCCCTTCCACTCCCATCGCTAAGATTTGCCCTCCTTCCTCCAGACCTGCAAGCCCTTCTCGTGCACTGCATGCCGACTGCTGACAGGCCCAGATCGCCATCAACTCAACGGAAAAGTTAGAAAAAGGCTAATTGTGCACTAGCCTTAATGCCAGCCAGTCCCTCTCCTCTGCTGCCTCCTTCGCCCAGGGCAAACTAAGTCCCGCAAAAGCAGAATGGCAGCTTCACCCAGTAATATTCTTGTTTTTTTCCCTCCATTTTCTCTCTCAAGCAACCACTCCTCCCACCTATTATATTTCTCGCTGCATGTGACTGTACACGTTACAGCCTGCTTTGATGAAGGTGACAAAACTTTGTGACTCCTTTAAACGTAATTTAGTGCAGTCTCGGCCAGCCTCTTTGATGTCCCTGCCAAGAGACTGTTGGAGGAGTGCAACCCAGAGGGTCGATGTTCAATTTCCAGGCGGGGCAGTGATGTTGTTCCCTTGACTAGGGAACTTAACATGAATAATTTCAGAAACTATCCATAAATTTGTTGACTAACCAAATATATTGTTCACTACAATATGATGAAAGGTTTGTAATGAATGGAATTATCTTTTGCTTTTTATGACATTAAAAAGCTTCTGTAACAAAGCACTAATGTATGTACAAATGTTGTATTTGTAGTTTTTTAATGCATGACTGTTGATGTGACGTTTTGTAGGATAATGTAATAAGTAAGGTGAATTTCCTACCTGTAAAACGCAATTTGATCACATTTCTTAAACTTCACTTTCCCTTCATCACCTGGGACCACGCTGAAGATGAAAGGTACATTAATTTAGTGTCTTAAAAGTTTAACATTCTTGCTTTACTGTGCTCACATGTAAGTTCAACTAGCCACTGTTAAACTGGAATTCTAACATTTAAATTCTGGCCATGGTCGTGGACTAGTACTAGCAACATTACTAGGGCGCTTTTTGAGTCAAAGACTAAATGCAGGAGTGCGTACTGTATTGCATTTTAGAAATTGATTATTCAACCTGCATTGCTCTATCGTTGTTTTTCTTTACGTTAGCAATGCGAGCATTTACATCATCAACTTTCTTTTGAGTGTCATTGTCATTAACAAGATAAATAGCTTGCTAGCTTTCTCCAGCGAATTAGATGCTATCTAGCAACTAAATATTAGTGATGTCAGTACCAAAGACAGGAATCGCTGCGCTGACTTTAGTTAGCCATGCTAGCTAGTTAAAGTGCTTCTATTCATCGTGTTTGCTACTATTCTACTATTTTTATACAGTCTATGGTTTGCTACCTGTTAACAGTATTCGCAAGTGCGTCCTCTGCCATTCTGTCTTCGAGCTTGTTAGTTCATCATATGTAGACATAAACGAGCACTAATTTTAAACGTGACATTAAGGCTTTGGGTCAACAACAGAAAGCAGCTTTGTATCAGGTTTCGTGCCATGTAGTATGCATGTAGTCAGCTCAGGGAAGTAAGCAATTCGTATGACGTATCGTCATGCGCGCCAAACAAGATTTCAAAACCATAGATATTATAACCCACAATATTGAACAACTTCATGCAAAGTCATAATATGTACGGTCTGCAAGGTTTGTGGATCCAAGTAGTGTTCTCCTTTTTCCCCCCTAGACCATGTGATAGAAATTATATAACGAGTCTGGAATCTACCTAGTTAGCGTGTGCAGTTTTCTAAATAAAATGATCTAATGACTTCGGACAGCAACCTAGCTAAGCTACTGTAACAAGTTGCACATGTTTTCTGTTTTGACATCACAAGATCTAATAGACAACAATGTTATGTCAAATTGTAGCAGCGCCCCCTATAGGGCTGGAGGAGACCCAAACCTGACAGGACCTCCTTAGCAGCCACCCGGAACTGTCTGCGGGAAGATATGTGAGGTGTGTGTGTTTGAGTGCGAAAATGTCAGCTTGGAGGATGCATTTAATTTATTCGTTGTGTTTTATTTTGACTTTGCGTTCCTGTATCGGGGCTGAGGTGTCCCTCTGGAATGTCAAAATCCCGATGGCCTCGGTGAGTCTCTTTGCCTTTACGTTACAGCTTTAATGTGGTGTTCCTGGCTCGATGTTTCCTGTCTGTGTAGCCTAACGTTAGCTTCCTAGCTCTTGTGTTAGACTCATAATGACACCTTCGGCATGGCATTCTTTAGCCAGGTAGCGTGTATGCCAAAATAGCCAAAGTCAAAGTAAATTCAATGCCAGATCGAAGTTAATGCTATGCACATGTTAACTTACACTAACGTTAACGTCAGATAGAAACGAAATGTGCCCATTTTAAGTAAAATAAAATCAGCTAATTAGACTAGTGTGGTGGCTGTCTTGTGTATCCTTCGATTGTTTAGTTTATTTGAAAATGAATTACCTATGTTAGCTACATTAAAAAGTGCGCTAGTTGGACCACTAGTACACAGGGTCTCTATCTAGGTAGCAATAAGACAAAAGATAGCTAACCAGGTAGCGATTCAATATTCACTGTTACTTAGCTAGCTAGTTACTATGCAGTAACTTGGCTTCCTCGTGTTTGACACGTAGGCTTAGCTGGATACCCTGTTGGGTTGTTAGCTAAAATCAGTACTGATGTATTCAGTTTTAGCTATGTCATTACAGGCCTGGTAGATATAATCAAACGATAGGCAGCCCGCTGGTTTAATGCTAACCTAAACACGATAATAATCATAATATATTCATTAGAATCTGGCAAACTTTTTCTAGTTTGCTGAGAAGCTATATTTAATGAACGATACTTCCTATGTGTACCCATATATCATTGATCATTTCAACAGGCAACGATCACAGCATGATGTAGCTAATCGATCAAACGTTATCTGGAGTCAGAAAAACACCAACACAAAACTGTTCAGTTGTGTGGAAATAAACTTCAGGCGTGATCTGGATCTGCAGATATACGTGCATCATGATTCTCATGGGAATATGATTGTAGTTCATCCAGTTAGTCAGATCTTTAGTGCATCTAATGTCTGTCTGTTGCCACTAAGTTAGCTATGCGACATAGGGGTTTGCATTTTTACCACTCGTGTCAATATTTGCTTGAAACCTTGTTCTGTAACACCTCACTTACTGTGTCCTTTATTTTCAGCGTCAAGATCCTGTCTTCCGTAAAACATTGTTTGCCAACACCACCATCTACATGAAATGTAAGTGAGGGTTTTTTTAAAACCGAAAATCCCTTTAAGGGGGAAAAAAAACAAAAAACTGTTCAACTGTTGTTGCACTACACTTGAGTGTGCCCATTAAAACCCACAACCACTTCGGGCTTGATTTACTCACACCTTTAGCGCATGCAAAACCTTTTAGCACGTGAAAAACTAACAACATGACCAATGATTGGTCATCATGGTGTTTGTTTTGCACCAATCATTGTTTTTTTGTTTTGTTTTTTTAATTAACTCTGCGTGCGCTGAAATGTTTTGCACACGTTAAAGATTTGAGTAAATCAGGCCCTTAGTGTGCTGGAGTTCATATCAGTGTCGCATTATCCTTGATGTTGTAAAAAAAATGCATGTTTAAAAAAAAAAGCCTGACTGGCATGAGGAAGTAACCTGACCTGAATACATTTTTTTTCAACTGACCATAAGTATTTTAAGTGGTCACTGAGATCCATAAATCACAGGGTTTAAAAAAAAAAAAAAAAGTATTTATTAATTTCTTTTTACAAATGTTAAGCAGTGGCGCAGCCTTCATAATGGATATATTAAGAATATTATGCAAACCAAGGATAAATAGTAAGTTCACAAAGTTAATGATTTATCCGTGTTGCACAGACTCTGCACTGCCCTAACTGGGCGACATTATAATGAAAAAGAACTTAAGTGGTATATCCTGTTTAACAGTGCAATAGGTATAAAATATGGTGCGCCCTCTCCTTTATGCTGGTCCTTCTTTTGACTATGGGAAAGCGCATTTCTATTATGTGTCTGCCAAGCGACATTGTCTCATTAATATGTATGTAAATAATCGATAGAATAGTCTGCTCAACAGCAGCCAAGGTTCTATAATGAACATTTATTTAAAAATTTGGAATGAAATTCCATCAACTGTCCTCAGTCATCTGCATTTGATCCCTATGCGTCTGATTTGCTGTGGTTATGGCAGCTGGGTTAGGGTAAAACATTCTTTTGCCTCAAGTCTCATCTGAAGATTAACCAGCTTTTCCCAGTTGTTGAAGCTGTGTGCCTTACACACTGCTTGAAATTAGAGGGAAACGTTTAGAGGGAATTAGAAGGAACATTTAATAAATCTCATTTGCGATTCTTTTTTTTTTTTTGTCCAACCATCCCTGAAATGCATATGATTGTCAAGTACACTTGGATGCTAGAAGCAATCGGTGACGCTGTCATCTTCAAACAGTTCTTATTTACATTACATTACAGGCATTTAGCAGACGCTCTTATCCAGAGCGACTTACACAACTTCTTATTACATTTATCCATTCATACAGCTGGATATACTGAAGCAAGTCAGAATGTGAGCCATGCCAAAAGAGAGCTGTGTTGCTGTACATTCTTAGACTGTGCTTCCATTGTTAATGGCAGTCTTTTCATTGTGTGCCAAATGCTCTCTCTCTCTTTTCACTTTTCAAACAGTTCAAGATGATATTGGAGAATGTGACAAAAATCTAGCCTTCAACGTTAGCTGGTATCTTCGCTCCTCTGTTTGCTACAATGAGGTCTTTAACACTGCAGTAAGTGTATCCATGTGCAAATCGATACATCCTATAAGGGGTTCCAAATCTGTAGTTATTATTATAGCAATTATATTGTAATGCTTGTTTTTTTTGTTGTTTTTTTTACCAAGTTTTGTGAACATATATGTGTTCAGTGCTAAAACAAAAACGTTACATCACCCCGGCATCACCACAGATCTTAATTCTCTGCAGTCCTCCCCTTACGTCATAACTGCACCTCTCCACCTCTGATAGGACAAAGCCGCTTTGAAAATGTTTGGACTGGACCACATGGTGAAGGAGAATTGGAGTGGCTACTACAGCCAGGGTTACATTCTGTTCGATAACTGCAGTTCCCTCTTTACTCCCAAGGTGAGTACGGTCAATGCTCAGGCCAAGGATAGCCCTGCCTTTCCACACAAAGTGAACATTCTTAGAATAGAATAGAATGGGCTTTATTGAAAAGATTCTTGGCCTCAGCTGTATGCTGCTGCTACCTTCTCGATCTGACCACAATTCATGTAGTTGTTTCTTGCCCAGACAAGGTAACAAAAAAAACAAAAAAAAACTAGACCAATGGGTAGCTGCATTTTTGTGCGTGGAAAAACATATTGAACCCCTTTGAAGAGGAGTCACCTTTTTGTCCGTCTAACCAGGTCCCTAATGCAATAACATCTATGTGTAAAATTAATGGTGTTTGTTTCAATCAAGTATTAAATTTAAAAAAAAAATTTAAAAATGAAGATTGTGGGTTATCACATTATTTCCCAGCCTGCCCGTCAGAATTATTTGAGAAGAGTTGAAGATAAAAATCCATTTAAAATGTACAGAGAGCCCTTTGATACAGTGTGCTGTTGACAACGGAAAGGAGTGATTTTGCAGAGGGACACGGTGCAGAGCTTGGCGATGCACTGGTTGTAATGCTGCCTCTTCTATCTCTCTATACAGGTGTACTACCCAGAGTTTGTTCCGTATCAAGCCCTCTCCAGCCCCCCGGTGAGTGCCCCACTGCAGGAGAAGGGTGTACCTCATGGGGGTCTGGGAGATTTTAAGGAAACAGAAATAAAGGTGGTCCGTGGTCTTCGTATTAGAACATAAGAAAGAATGAAGAGTGTTTTTTTTTAATAAAGGCTGGCTGACAGGGTCTTATACTTAAAAGTGTGACGTGCAATTGGCGATTGTTAAGGGTCCCTGTTACATCAGTGACCACTGCTGGTCGATCGGCGGCGCCCGTAGACCGCAAGCTAAAGCTGCATAATAAGTCAGGTCTTCTTCCGACTCGGCTGCAGTCTGTGATGTGAAAAGAAGCGGCTGGCGACACCACGTGTTTCGGAGGAGAACCGCGGATGTATACGCTCTCCCCAAATCGGCAGTGGGGCCTGCTGCAATAGCAGATCATTTGACTATGGATACGGATATGGATCATTTGTATATGTACAGTGAAAATTGGATATGTACAGTGTAGCCCCCATGTTGGGCTCCACATTTATTTAAAAAAAAACAAAAACAAACGTTTGCCAATATGTTTGGTAATTCTGTAATATGTTGAGTACATAAAAGTGCACTTTATCAGCAGATACAGTATCACAACCTATTTATTGCACAACTGTGGAAAATTGCACTCATCAGCTGTGAATTCTCTTCAGAATTTGTGTGCTGATTTAATGTAGGAGAAGGAATGGACGGTTTCTTGTGATGAGTCTTCCTTCAGACTTAAAAATTTTTCCTTCAGATTTTTCCCAAATTGGTAGCCAGTTGTACCCTATCTAGTTCAATTTCCCGCATAGCAACCGCTTGAGAATTTGCCGCTACAACCCCGTTAGCCGGTAGTAGGAAAGAGATCGCCACGCCCTCCTCAGGCCGTGACTCCTCAAGCTCCTGACCGTGATTCCGGCTCGCCCGAGGCCATTTTGCCCGTGGCCATTTGTTTACGACGAATCTCCCCCACCGAGTCCTCCCCCCCCCACCCCCCCCCCACGGGAGCGGGCCGCCAATTGCCGCTCCCTCAAGGGACCGGCCGTACTCGGAACTGGCATGACCGGGTATCGAACCCCCAATCCTCAGGGTGCAATTGCACAGACTGAAATACTGCGCCACCGCGGCGCTTTTTTCAGACTTTTAACAGTTAATTTCTTCTCTGTTGTTTTAGAACGATGAGAGCACACCATCAAATCAGAGCGCGCCTCAAGGATGGGTCGAGAAACCGGTACGACAATCCAGAATTCCCTTCAGCGCCTCCAGTTCTCCAGACTAATCTCAACTCTGCAACATCAGCGCCTATAAGATTTCATATATCTTGATGTTGTGTCTTGTGCATGTATCTTTGAGTTTGCGCGTGTGTGTGTGTGCGCGTCTTATTGCCTGTTTGTGTTTCTTGTGTTTTTTTTTATGCGATTGCTTCTCACAGTCGGTAGGGAGCAGTGGCCAAGGCGTGGCTCGACAGTCCGTACATGTTCATTGTGAAAGTGCGATCGCAGCCTCGGGAAGCCACTGGGGGCAGACAGGAGGAGGAGGACTCGAAGGATTCTCCTGAGAAATATGCTTTCACCAGTGAGTGCTGCGTATGAAACATGTTTATAGCACTGGAGCTACTGTAAGTGTGACATCTGTGAAGAACTACCTCATTTATGGCACATATATAAGTTATCTCATATATGACCTTTGTGTGTGTGCCTGCATGCCTGCGCACTGGGAAAAAAAAGAAAAATTATGTTGACTTACTTAAAAAAAGTAGTGCCTCATTTTTGCATACCCTCTTTTAAGTGTATTGTACATATTATTTTTCAGTAAACTTTACATAAAAATCCCTTGCTGGCAATGCTCAAATTTATGAGTTTCACTGAACTGTCTTTACTTAAAAAAACTAAAAGTGGTTGAAATTAAGTTGATGTGACCTAATTTTTTAAGTAAAGACTTCAGTGAAACTCATAAATTTGAGCATTGCCTGCAAGTGATTTTTAAGTAAAGTTTACTGAAAAATAATATGTAAAATATACTGAAAAGAGATGAACTGTGATACACTACTTTTTTAAGTAAATTCAACATTCTTTTTTTTCAGTGCGTGCCTGTGTGTGTGTGTGTGTGTGTGTGTGTGTGTGTGTGTGTGTGTGTGTGTGTGTGTGTGTGTGCGCGCACGTGTTCACACATTTCTGTGTTTCTTTACAGTGACAGTAGAGATGAAAGGACCTTATGAATATTCCTCCCCTGCCGACTGGCCTCTCATGATGGTGAGTAAAGAGAGTCTGGCGGGGGCGTCTCATTCGCCCGTTCACAAGCACGCTCACCGCGTCAACGGTGAAAGGCAGCCATACAAGCACCAGCTCGTTGGGAGCAAATTATGGGTTAGGCGTCTTGCTCAAGGACACTTCGACACTTGCCCAGAGGGGCCGGGCATCTACCTCCCGAGCTAATGCTGCCGCCACGCGTGGGCACTGTGGGCGGAGCTAACGACCGACCGTGTGACCTTGCCTCCCTCAGTTCTTCATGGTCATGTGCATCGTGTACGTCCTGTTCGCGTTGCTCTGGCTCTTCTGGTCGATCTGCTACTGGCGAGACCTGCTGAGGATCCAGTTCTGGATCAGCGCTGTCATCCTGCTGGGAATGCTGGAGAAGGCCTTGTTCTACTCGGAATACCAGAGCATACGCTACCCGTGGCGACTACGGTAAAAACGCACACACACGCGTTACATAAACTCCGCCAACACTTCCGCTGACTTGCCTCTAATCCTCATTAGAGTTTCAGTTCTGCCTTCCCAGCGTCTGTTTGTTCCGTTATTGGTGTTTGACGTATCTCTCTCTTCCTCACTTACCGCACTCTCCCGCCTCCCCCCCCCCCCTCCACCACCACCCCCCCCCCCAGTCCAGGGCGCTGTGATTTTTGCTGAGCTGCTGTCGGATCTGAAGAGGTCTCTGGCTCGAGTCCTGGTGCTCATTGTCAGCCTGGGCTATGGCATCGTCAAGTGAGTCCATCCTTCCCTCACACAGGCCACTGGCACCTTCACCTGTCACTCAACATCACTGACACCATCACTCATTAATAAAAATAGGAATAATTAATTTTATTTACATACAGTAAATTTCAGCATCAGAGATCTATCATTGAAATGTTATCTTCATTTTCTAATCGAGATTGACAGCCCTCACTCCAACACGCATGAGATTATAATTATTTTCCAGAAAGCCTCTGCCCCTCCTACAGTGACTTGGTATGCTCCATTTGTGAATGCCTCTGACCCCCGCCCCCCTCCCTTGACTTGGTATGCTCCATTTGTGACCGTTCTGTGCTGGGTCTCCTCTAGACCGAGGCTGGGTACGACGGTGCACCGGCTGGTGGCTGTGGGGCTGTTGTACCTGCTCTTTTCCTCTGTCGAGGGAGTGTTGAGGGTCACTGGGGTGAGTGTTTACAGGGGCCCACAACTTCTATGCATAATTCTTTTTAATTTTTTAATGAATTACTGTAGGGAGGAACTAGCCATTTTGCACAGTAAAATGAATATGCAGTTAAGCTTCGATATGACTGCTTCTCTCTCTATTCCCTCTCTCTCTCTCTCTCTCTCTCTCTCTCTCTCTCTCTATTTCAGAGTTTCTATGGCACAGTAGCCCTGGTGGCCAACCTCAGCCTGTCCCTCATTGACTCTTGCGTGATGTGGTGGATATCCTTTCATTGGGCCTCCACAATGTGCCCATGTTTTGCCCAAATTTTGCCTGGGTTTTGTCCAAACTGGGAAATGAGAGCAGGGCAGATCAACCCAATGCCCAACATTGTAGTTCTCCCAATGTTTTTGGATGTGGTGATGGTGTTGGCAGGAGGCTTTTACATTTTAATTATTTCATCAGGCAATCAATCAGTCATAATGTATTACATGCATTATTGCACAGATCATAACCGTCACAAAGTTCAGGACTAAGTGCATTGTCTTGAGAAATAGATAGGTATGTTGGAGGACATATAGCAATATTGTGAGACTTGGGTACATTTTTATGTTTGTTTGACATTGGGTACATTTTTCTTTCCCACCTATTCCATTTAAAAATTTTAAAACATTTTCTCCTCTTCTATTGGTCCAATGTCATTCTCCATGATGAGAGATCTATGGGCAGTCTGTTATTGTGAGAGCCTCAGGGGCCCTTTCTCAGCTGTGTACGATTGCCCCCCGGCGTGTACGATTGCCCCCCGGTGTGTACGATTGCCCCCCCGGTGTGTACGTTTGCCCCCCCTTGACCCGTAGCCTCCACATCTTCATCAGCCTGTCCCAGACCACCCGTCTGCTGAAGCTACGCAGGAACGTGGTGAAGTTGTCCCTGTACCAGCACTTCACCAACACCCTCATCTTCTCCGTCTTGGGTGAGTCCTGACCTCTCTCCACCCCGGGCCTCCTGTCTCCAGGGAGAGGCCAAACTCACGGAATGGTTTTCATTAAGGCGTGCTATGCGCCGCTTTATTAATCTTGACTGGTTCCTTCCTTTGTGTCATTTCCTGCAGCCTCCATTGTTTTCATCATCTGGACGACCAAAGTGTTCAAGCTGGTCGACTGTCAGACGGTGAGTGGGACCTTTCCTGGTCCTCATATTGTTATCGTGACTGTCAGATGGTGAGTGGGACCTTTCCTGGTCCTCATATTGTTATCGTGACTGTCAGGACGGTGAGTGGGACTTTTCCTGGTCCTCATATTGTTATCGTGACTGTCAGACGGTGAGTGGGACTTTTCCTGGTCCTCATATTGTTATCGTGACTGTCAGACGGTGAGTGGGACTTTTCCTGGTCCTCATATTGTTATAGTGACTGTCAGACGGTGAGTGGGACTTTTCCTGGTCCTCATATTGTTATCGTGACTGTCAGACGGTGAGTGGGATCTTTCCTGGTCCTCATATTGTTATCGTGACTGTCAGACGGTGAGTGGGACCTTTCCTGGTCCTCATATTGTTATCGTGACTGTCAGACGGTGAGTGGGACTTTTCCTGGTCCTCATATTGTTATCGTGACTGTCAGACGGTGAGTGGGACCTTTCCTGGTCCTCATATTGTTATCGTGACTGTCAGACGGTGAGTGGGACCTTTCCTGGTCCTCATATTGTTATCGTGACTGTCAGACGGTGAGTGGGACTTTTCCTGGTCCTCATATTGTTATCGTGACTGTCAGACGGTGAGTGGGACTTTTCCTGGTCCTCATATTGTTATCGTGACTGTCAGACGGTGAGTGGGACTTTTCCTGGTCCTCATATTGTTATAGTGACTGTCAGACGGTGAGTGGGACTTTTCCTGGTCCTCATATTGTTATCGTGACTGTCAGACGGTGAGTGGGATCTTTCCTGGTCCTCATATTGTTATCGTGACTGTCAGACGGTGAGTGGGACCTTTCCTGGTCCTCATATTGTTATCGTGACTGTCAGACGGTGAGTGGGACTTTTCCTGGTCCTCATATTGTTATCGTGACTGTCAGACGGTGAGTGGGACCTTTCCTGGTCCCTCATATTGTTATCGTGACTGTCAGACGGTGAGTGGGACTTTTCCTGGTCCTCATATTGTTATCGTGACTGTCAGACGGTGAGTGGGACCTTTCCTGGTCCTCATATTGTTATCGTGACTGTCAGACGGTGAGTGGGACCTTTCCTGGTCCTCATATTGTTATCGTGACTGTCAGACGGTGAGTGGGACTTTTCCTGGTCCTCATATTGTTATCGTGACTGTCAGACGGTGAGTGGGACTTTTCCTGGTCCTGATATTGTTATTGTGACTGTCAGACGGTGAGTGGGACTTTTCCTGGTCCTCATATTGTTATCGTGACTGTCAGACGGTGAGTGGGACTTTTCCTGGTCCTCATATTGTTATCGTGACTGTCAGACGGTGAGTGGGACTTTTCCTGGTCCTCATATTGTTATCGTGACTGTCAGACGGTGAGTGGGACTTTTCCTGGTCCTCATATTGTTATCGTGACTGTCAGACGGTGAGTGGGACTTTTCCTGGTCCTCATATTGTTATCGTGGTCCTTAGAATTGCACGTGTCCAGTGATAGAAAAACTATTTTCGGTGTATTCATTGTATTTTGTTGCTAAATGCAAAGTACCTCCTAAAATGTGTAAACTATGGTCAAAATGTTGGCGGTATAGACATTTACATTTTAGTCATTTGACGCTCTTATCCAGAGCGACGTACATTTGCAAGTGAAATAGAGGTATTAACCATGCAAAAAATAAAAATAAAAAAACAGCGCAACACCCATATTTCATATGAAATACATGTGTGCAAATACATGTACATGTTTATGAAATACTGCCCGTCCCTGCATGTGACTTGTTTTTGCATGCTTGTGCATGTACAGAGACAGAGGTACCTGGGCAGGTACCAAAGGTTTGAGTGCGTGCATGTGTGTGCACATGCGTGTGTGGGATTGACGTGTGTGTCCGTACGTACGCGTGTATGTGCGCATATGTGTGTGCACTCGACATGCATTTGTGTGTGTGTGTGTGTGTGTGTGTGTGTGTGTGTGTGTGTGTGTGTGTGTGTGTGTGTGTGTGTCTAATGCTGGTGTTACCTGAGGGTTAGCTGAGGGCTGTACATGGCTTTGCTTCCCCAGGGCTGGAGGGACATGTGGGTGGATGACGCCTTCTGGCGACTGCTCTTCTCCACCATCCTCCTGGTGATCATGGTGTTGCTGCGGCCCCTCTGCCAACAGCCAGAGGTGAGGAGTCATTAAATTAAATTATTATTAATTATTATTTTTAATAATAATAATTATTATTATTGGTACATTTGCTGCTTCAAGTTTGTTCAGTGAAGCCAGTCTGTAATGAACAGCTCACGAATACCATTATTTTGAAAGGTTTTTCTATAGCTTACTATGTGTGATTTTGTGGTCATAAAACCATTTATGGGATAGTTGGAACGACCTTGCATAGATGAAATGTATTGATTCAGAATTCCTCGATGGCTGGTCAGGCTGGCCTTGCAAGCCACAAAACTGTGTCAGCAATGAATGTTGAAAGTATGCATAAAAAGTGGTGTCCTGTTTGGCCATTGTCATGATTTTACTATGGCTTACTTCAGGTTCTCCCACTCCCCACTTATCGATGAGGATGATGATGATGATGATGAAGTCAAGGAGCCCATGCTGAATGAGGCTTTTGGTGAGCCATTTTAAACCAAACTGATGTGACCATTTGTGGTGATTCTAGTAACTACTGAGAACAATTTGATCAAAGACTGTGACATGTTGATAGCAAAACAATAGTTAGGGCCCCCTGAGTCTTGTGTGCCTGTGACAGGGAACTTTGAAACATTGTAGCTGAGATGGAACGTCATTCAGACTCCAGACGAATGGACAACTAAGGAATCCTTTAGTGGATTTTTAGACACTTCCACAGACCACCGAATTCCGTCTGACTGTCCTACCCCTGCCCAAATCTGATTGGCTGTGTGGGTCTCTTCCAGAGGGAATGAAGATCCGGGGGACAAAGCCAGAGATGAACGGAGCCCAGAAATTGCTGAGCAAAGAGGTGGGAGGTTTCAGTGTGACAGGGACGTGGGGAAATTGCAATGGATGCATCTGTCATAGGCTCTCAGAGCATAATTATGGCAAATGCCTGCCCTTGTACATTATGACCGGCACTTAGACACAGGCACCAAATAGGGTGGAGAGAGGACAGAAGACTGAAAGAAATATGGCCTTTTTAACAAAATGGAAGGAAAGATTCATGGATGAATTAATGAATAGTGTGCTCATATCCAACCTTCACACATCTGCCTCGCTGAAATGATCCTGCTGCTAAAATAAATTTTACATCAAAGTGTTAAAAAAAAGAAGAAAAAAAGAAGTACCACAACCAATAAATGCATGTGATGTTCTATTCGTTTATGAGCACTTGGCAACATCTTATCAAGTCTGCAGTGGTTCATGGTACTAATTTCACTGACTTCTCAGTCATCTAAACTTTTCTCCTCCCTACCTGTGACTCTGATGGTGTCAGATATGCGACAGGGTTGCTGTGTGTTGATCAGCTGTGAGTGAGCGTCTCTAATTAGGGTTGCAAAATTTCCAGGAATATTCAAAAGTGGGAAACTTTCCATGGGAATTAACGGGAATAAACTGGAAATGTTGGTGTTATTTGTACTAGCTACATTTACCTCGTCATATGCAGACATAAATATAAACCTTTTGTTTTGTCATAAGCAGGCATCCATGCAAACATTTGTGAGTAGAGTTTGTTCTTTCATTGAACAAAAAACATGAATGTTGAATAAAATAAATGTATTTCCTAATCCCCCCCCCCCCCCCCCCCCGCCAAAAAAATAAAAAATAAAATAAAATTTGATTCAAAATGGATGTAGTCCTTGGGCTCAAATGCAGTCGTGTGGCCTCAATAGCCTTTTCTGTAGTGTGCAGGATGCTGGGAATTATTTCTGCATGTGATGGAAAAATGCACAGTGCATGCAGAGGGCCCTTCAGTAGTGTGCAGGATGCTAGGAATTATCTGTACATGTGATAAAATAATACACCGCACATGTAATAGAGTACTCAAGAGTCAGACATGGGCGAAGTTTGGTTTCGGAAGTAAATTCCCTATAACAGACAGATCGGCAATTTCTTGAAATCTGATTTGTAGAATGAGCCGAAACGTTCCTGGATTAGCCTGTGTGGTATAAGGATATACAGCATACATTTCATGTTCCAATTTTTATTTTTTTAAGTAATGATTAATGATTTGTAGTCCGGTTTGTAGTCCACTTTAACGGACTACATATCCATTACTGCAACGCACGGGGGGGTTCTCGACCAATCAGATATCATCATCTCGTCTGGACATTTTTGGTAGTGCATACCACCTTGCCAATTCGGCCATTTTACTTAATTGAACCATCCGGAGGGAATTATGGGACGTCGAGTTTTTAAACAGTGCCAGCGCTGGTATATTCACAAATTTAAACGTAAAATATACTCGAAGCTGGTCCAGAAAAACTACATATTTTGTTATTAAACAATCCAGGAAATTGATGGTAAGACATAATCACTAGAAATTGTTTAAAAGTAAGTTTTAGTTAATGTCTATGTTCTAAATGAATGAGGAAGTCACTTCCGAAACCAGTGTGACGTAGTCACTTGAGTACTCTATGGAAGAATGCACAGTGCAGGGTTGAAAATTAAACTGAATTCGCATTAAATTGGAATGTTTTAACCAAAGCATGCTGCAAGATCTAGAATTGCAGTTGTGTATTTTCCAACTAAATTTAAGTTCCATGTTATAGGCTAACTTTTGCAACAAACAAAAAAATAAATTGGTCAAAAATTCCCGAGCTTAACTTCCCATGGTAAATTTCCAGAAACTTTCCGCCCCTTTGCAACCCTATCTCTAATGCCTCGTTTTCTGTGCTGCTCTCAGGATGAGGATCTAAAATGGGTGGAGGAGAACATCCCCACAACTGTGGCCGATGTGTAAGTACCTCACACCATCTCCACACGGCTAGCAGCACGTACCTCACCATCTCCACACGGCTAGCAGCACGTACCTCACACCATCCACACAGCTAGCAGCACGTACCTCACACCATCTCCACACAGCTAGCAGCACGTACCCTCACACCATCTCCACACAGCTAGCAGCACGTACCTCACACCATCTCCACACAGCTAGCAGCACGTACCTCACACCATCTCGCGCACGGCTAGCAGCACGTACCTCACACCATCTCCACACAGCTAGCAGCACGTACCTCACACCATCTCCACACGGCTAGCAGCACGTACCTCACACCATCTCCACACAGCTAGCAGCACGTACCTCACACCATCTCCACACAGCTAGCGGCACTGGGGTGAGATTATGGTGCAATAAGTAAATGGGGTAAAAAATCAAAAAGAGTCATTCATTACGCTCCACTTTGTTCCTTTTTATCACACATATACATTTCTTTGACAAGTAAGTCAGGTCTCCTCTTGAATTCTGTGGATAAAATTACTCTTCCCCATGCCATTGAAATGAAAACCTCAGGAATCAGGATGTGTTCTCTGCGCTTTCCTCTCTGGTTGGGGTCACATACGCGTACAGAAAGGTGTAGCAGATGGGCATGTGCTAGCGTGCTAGCTTTCACAGTCCCACAGCTCACCAGTCCACCAATAACCATGATGCCCGTTCCTACAGCTCCGCAGGATTACGCAAAAAGCCGACTTTAGACCACATCATACCCGTTGCACATCGTTAATGTTCATTTTGCCTCTGTGTCCCAGTGAGCCAGCCGTACCTCATGCCCTCTCAAGCTGCTGTTTGTCGATCACTGATCTAAAATGAGTATTTATGGAGTTCTGCGGCTGTGGCACCTTTGTGCTCAGACAGCTTATTCTTCATTCTCTCTCTCTCTCTGCAGAGCGCTTCCTGTGATGCTGGATGAAGAGGAGGTAAAAAGCCATTGGTTAATTTCTGTACTCGTGTCCCCATATTCCCTGGTCACATTTTTCTTCATTATAGCATGAAGTCAGACTTGCACAACCCCCCCACCCCCATCACTCAGCTGCGAGACACTCCTCAATTATTCCTCTGTCTCTCTCCCTCCCTCTCTCTCATTCCCTCCTTCTTTAGGAAATTCTGAAAACCAAGATGGAAAGATCGAAGATGGAATAACAAAAGGAGGGCGAGATCAGGGAGGCAGAGGGGCGACTCCGCAGAAGAGGCGTTGGGTGCTCCACTACTGTATTTGGACTCACACATTCAACACTGGATTCATTTTTTACATCAACACACATACACGCGCATAGCTTTAAATTTGATTATTTTCTTTTGTGAGAGCACCAGCTGCCACTGCGCAGTCTGTGACTATGCGGAGAAAGCAGGGGGTGGGGAGAGCTAGGCATGATGTCATTCTATGGTACAGTGCATGCTGAGTCAGTCTGTGGTTTCTGATGTGAGCCTGTAGCGACACTGGCTCCAAAATAAGACTGCTTTACGCAGCAATACACCAGTGATTTGTGCTGCATAAGAGAAAACAGCCATGAAGCTTGCAAATGAAGAAGGAAAAAAAAAACCCCCCACCAATAGTCTATTGAAGTTCAGTATCAGTTGTTTAATCCTGCAGTTCATAATGCTAGGGCAAAATGTCTCTCCTTGAAGAAGAATTTTTCCCCCCAAATTTCCTCCTTATCTGGTTTGTGTTTTGCATCTCAATTTTGTCCTCTACTGCTCTTTGAGTACAGTTGGCACGCACACAAATATTTGTCTTGAAGGGCCTTGGCAGACCGGTTCCGATTGGCCAACGCTCTCACACTGAGTGGCTAAGTACTCTGGTCTGTGCCTTAGCACACCTAAGAGAACAGTGCTCAGGTTACACAGCAAGGAATGTTTGCATTTCATCCTTTGATTCTTGCAGATACTCACTATTGCAATTACATTATGAAGGCTCCTGACATATTGGAATAGCTACTCCTTTCCAATAAATTTGAAAATGTGAGTATGGGGGATGAGTTATGAAACCAGCTTTATTTTTTCTGCTACAGCATTCGATTTTTGTGTTACACCCCCCACCCCGAATTTATTAAATGTATCCTATTTGTCGTCGTCCCCCCAGCACCCCCCCTCCAAAGACTTTTAAGATGTACGATCTACTGCAACCCATGGCCTATTTTGGCTTTTTAATTTATTAACTACTTCCTTGGGTCCTATTTTGTGAACGCGAGTAATGTAAGGGTTATGTTTTGTTTGACATGTAGTTGGAAAAAATATAATGGATAAACAAAATGTTACGTGTAAAATGGGTTTGCCTGCCATTTTGTACTGTATGTTCTTTTCGTTTCAGGGTTAATCTTTATATTAAACGCTATTTTTGTCAGTTATTCTTTTGTGTATTTTGTTCCGTATCAGCCCTTACCTGAACTTAAGTTTCGTGAACGATCCTTTGCAGAACTTTGAACAAAAAATGGTAGTGAACCCAGGGGAATTCAACATTTCCATCTACAACGTACCTAAATGAAAATTGAGCCAATTTACAATTAAAGATACAGCCTACATGTAGACTATAGAGACAATAATTTAGGTGACTATAGAAAATGAAAGATCAAAACAGTTCAAAATTAATTTTGAATTCGAAATGGGAAACAATGCGTTAAATACTTCGACACCGGACGTTACAAAAGCTACTTGCTTAATACGAAGAAAGCCACCGCTCTGGTATTATTGGGATGTACTTTGTTTTCGGCGAGTGTCTAATTCGCCCCATGTGAGTTGGCTGGCTGCGAGCTGCGAGTCACCTGCCTGCCTGTCATGGACTCGTTTGTATGTGTCAGTGTGCCTCAGGATATTATTGGCGCAGGTCACGAAAGACAGGATAGGAAACTACTGTTTAGAGGCAGTTTCTGACATTTCCTGTAACGTTATTGTTTCATTTATAGCTAGCTATTTTCCATTTGATCTGTTTCCATTTGAACTATTCTCCTGTTAACTAGTATGTATTACTTTTTTGTAGTTTGCTAACAAGCTAGCTAACTGACAAGCTTTCCCTTGACTACGGACCGCCGTGATCTGCGTTCTTGCAAGACTCAGACGCTGGACAGCCACAGCAGTTGGAGCTCCAGTGATTAACGTTACGTTACACGGAAAGGGGCATACCGGGCATGATTTATTCCATCTCTTGTACGCAGACGAGGCGAATTCAAAATAAGTGTCTTGGACACTTTGGAGACCAATTCAGTGTGGTCGAAGCTGGTTTAAGCAACAAAGCTAACTTAGCGAGAGAGCTAGCTTAGCTGAGAACTTGGCAAGCTAACTGACGCCACAGCTTTGGTATAACATTACGTTAGCTAGCTACTTCCTTCTTTAGCCGTATTGAACCCCACTGCTAGCTAGTCGGCTAGCTAACAAACGAGCTAGTTGGCTAGCTAACCAACGACTCCACAATGCACGACGCATATGAACCTGTACCCATTTTGGAGAAGCTGCCACTTCAGATCGACTGCCTGGCGGCCTGGGGTGAGTTGTTTCCCCCCGGATGGCCTCTCGGACAGGCCTCAGGGTACCAACGTTATGATGGCCACAGCTAACGTTAGCTAGCTAGATTGTAAAACAGCAGTGGTGCTAGCTACAATGATGTTATGTCTTTGGAAAGTTTTTTGACTATTTTCAAACGTCTGACTACAGAATTAAACAATTCAATCAGTTTACTGGGTAATTGTCGAATTATTTTTGCTTGTTTCGGATGAAATCGCAAACGTTAGCTAGCTGGCTACTGGCTTTCCCTATTTACCAGCATTTTAAACCTGACGGGCTGCTAATGCAACGCCCTTTGTCGCAATTAGACGATTCGTAGTCAAAACAACCTTTTGTTAACGCTAAAATATAATACGGTATTGCCAACTTGAACAGTTGACAGTCACATTAGGCGAGGAACAATTGTGCGAGGTGTCCAAAACGCCTAATGGAGCAGGCTGTGACCCGGATTAATGCCTGTACATAGCAGTTACAACATAGAAACTTTTTAAAAATTGGTTGGGTGGGGAATAAATTAGCTAGCTACATAGTACTAATGATTTGCAATGTTTGCACTTTCTTTAGCTTTCCCCCTCAGACATAGACACAACACATCCATGTCAGGGTTTGGGCTGAGGTTTGCTGCACTAACACGAACTGCATTTTACAGATGACTGGCTTCTCGTCGGGACCAAGCCAGGCCATCTACTGCTCTACCGCATCAAGAAGGATGCAGGTGAGTCAAAGGCACGTGAGCCGATGGGAGAGGTTTAAGGTTCCTCATTTCACTTCAAAGCCTCCAGTGTTCTGTAGACTGAAGTGAACTGATGCAGCCAGTAAAGATCGGCATTTTATCAAGGAAATATTCCAGCTGGCGGCATTGTATTGCATTCAGAGGGAAGGTAGTCCAGGGACGCAAGTCGCTAAGTTTGTGTCCTCATTTGCCTTGTGCTCCCTTGTTTTCTGCAGCAAGTAACAGGTTTGAAGTGACTCTGGAGAAATCCAACAAGAACTTCTCCAAGAAAATTCAGCAGGTAATCAAGATGGCTGCTGTCATTCCTGAGGTGTATGAATATGTGACCTTGACATTCCTCACATTTTAAGGCAAAGTGAACTGACAACTGAATTATGGCAGATTAGAATGCAAGTCCAATTGAATAGGAGTAAAAAAACAAACAAAACTACTGAACTGACAACTGAATTATGGCAGATTAGAATGCAAGTCCAATTGAATAGGAGTACAAAAACAAACAAAAAAAAACAGTTGTGTTCATAAAGTTATAAAAATATGACTAGCTTGAGAGATAAATATAAAATAACACAAACTGCCATTTTCAAGTGTTTCTCTTCAGGGCTCTTGGGTTTTAATGTCGACTTCTATCTGTCTCCAATGTTTTGATCTATTCCCCATCAAGGTATAGAATAGAATAACTTATTTTTCCATTAGGGAACTTCAGTTGTAACCACCAGCAACAACAAAAAAAGCATAGACAGTGGGGCAGACCCACAACACACAAACATATCAAATAAAAACATTCAATAGAATCATTGCATTAATCAAACTAATTAAGTGAATTAAAGTGGTATAGCCTACAGCCAAACGTCATAATTAAAAATAGCCCCCACTGTCCCGAGATGTCCAGTGTTATCAAGCAGTCCCAACACACAAAATCACTAACAACCTCATCCTTACCAGTAATAACAACTGTAAAATAAGTTATAACTGCTGTTGAAATGGCTTAAAGGGATAGTTCACTTTCTGGATTTTAATGTGTTCGTATGTGTAGCCTCTGGAAACGTAACGTCGCCCTACATACTGCTTTGCAGTTGCTTGAGATGTATTTTCTTGCTTTAAAACCACAAGCCTGTTGATGCCTCTCCACCAGTCATTGTGAAGCTGGTAGCTCATGAGAGACTTCTGTAAGTATCTAAAATATCCTTCATCACACACAAAACTGTCTGGCCCAGTCGAAAACATACACTAAGACTTAAATGATATCAAAAAAACTTCAGGAAGTGAACTATCCCTTTAAACCTGTCACAGTCGGCCCAACTGAAGAAATGGGACTTTTAAAACATAGCCAAACCCAATGGAACTATAGAATGAAGAAGCAATTTCACAGTATAAAAATTGGGGACAAGTCTGCTAAAGATTTTTGCATGTGCAAAAGGTTTTACGCTCATTAAAAACCACTGTATTGACCAGTTCAAATGGTTATAAGTTGAAATAATAATGGGAATGTGGGGTTTATCACAATGAGATCATAGAGAAATGGAAAGCTGCTGTGCACGGTTTGAATCCCTTTCCTGGTCTCATGTAGGATGCTTCTAGGAGAGATATTGACTAATCTTAAAACTCCTCTAATTTCCGATATCTCTCTCTGTTTCACAGCTGTTTGTCGTGTCTCAGTACAAGATTCTAGTCAGTCTACTCGGTAAGTACTTCTGGGTTATTTCAAAGGATGGGGAAATAAAATATGACAGTTGCATCGTCATCAAGGCTTCCGCTACCCTTGAATATCCTAAAAAAAAAAACGTGGAAATATTGCAAAGTCATGAGAAGTGGTCACTTAGTAAATCTGTCCATAGAAAATGTCATGTAAAAATTACTTGAATCAAAATAAAAAACAGGAAATGTTTTTTTCTTTAGTAGCTATATCAATTACTTACTCAATGCTCTTTACAATCATGTTTACAGCCAGTGTGCTGACATTGCTAATAGTTTTGCTAGTGTGTTGGCATGTACTTTTGCCTGTTGTGCTTTCATGAGCGCAACTGTTTATACAGACAAAATGTGTAGAAAGTAACGTATCTCAAAAAGCGTTTCCATATGCAATTTCCTCTTCATATAGACCCAATTTGTTGGATTACAACAGTAAAAATAGTTATGGAAAATCAATACTGGCATTCATCTTTAAACATCACCTCATCAGAATGGGAAGCCCGAAACATTGTTATTTGGTTGTAGTTTGATAGAATAATATTTTTCAGCATTGATTGAATAACACATTATCTCTTGCCTTCTGACAGAGAACAACATCCACGTCCATGACCTCCTGACCTTCCAACAGATCACTGTAGTGTCAAAGGCCAAGGGAGCCACTCTCTTTGCATGTGACTTGCAGGTCAGTCTAACATTTAGGCCCATTCCCACCTGGAACAATAACTACGAAATACAAAAAAAAATGTTAAAATGAGTGAAAGTGTCGACACTATAATGATAACTATGAAAATATGCTAGAATGATAATAATAGGCATCCTTCAGATCATGCTCAGGGCAGTTTTTATATCATGTGTAAAAAGATCAAACGTGCCTTAACCAATCACTGCTGTTCAATGTTTGTCTCGACCATCATTTCTAGACGGCTGTGTACGCCATGCCCTCAGCTTTGTTCAACCACGTTATTCTCTCTAAATTTGTACATGTGAATCCTTGAAATATTTATTGATTTTGAGGCAGAAGTGTTGTTTAAAAAGTGTTGTTTTTTTTTTTCTTCCCATTTGCAAAAAAAAAACCATGTAAAATAAAGGAACCAAATAAGACCAAGATTAATTAAAATGTAAAGAGCATTTTGTGGTCCTCCATTAACTGATTTCTCTCTTTTCTTTTCTCTCTCTCTCTCTCGTTATTTCTCTCTCTCGTTATTTCTCTCTCTGTAGCATGCCAGCTCAGGGGAGGCCAAATTGAGGATGTGTGTGGCAGTAAAGAAGAAGCTGCAGTTGTACTACTGGAAGGACAGGGAGTTCCATGAGCTGCAGGTGAGGGGGGAGGGGAGAGCGGATTTGTTTTAGGGACAGGGTAGACCAATAATGCACTTTCTAACCCTGTTCACACTACAGCTAAATACAGTTGTCGCTCCTCATTTTAGTGCTTAATCTGGTCAAGTTCACACTTAGTACGGTTATGAACGAGAGCGACAACTAGTAGTAACGAGTCCTGTTCGCAACAGGTAGTGACCGAACCGAAGTTGACTCTTGTTCCTATGCAAATGAGCTTGGTTGTGCGAGTGTGGACGAGAACGGGAGTTGACATCTGGTAGCAAATGTGCAGTGATTAACTGCGCAACGCTCCCTGACGTCCATAGAGCGTGCTAAGGGCGATGTTGAGTACTGTTAAAAGAAGCACTAGTGGACGTCGCTTCATTTGCTACCAGATCAGAATGGGGAAAAAGGCGTCTTCTCCGGCTTCTCTCGGCAGAGATTAACAAAAACCTAATGGCCATGTTTGTTGACATTGGAGATCACGTTTCCGCCTGTGCGATGATTGAAATGCGAGATTTACGCTCAGAGCAAACTTACTGACAGCGTTGTAAATACAGGAGCGAGTCCTGTTACTCGTTCATACTTGTCGGCGTTCTCGGGTCTTCTAAATGGGCGCATGTGTACGGACACAGAACATGAGCGACTCCAGCTAATGACTTTGGTTGTCGAGCCCCAAAATGCAAGTGTGAACGGGGCCTCTGAGAAATGTCTTTTCTATTATGGCAGTTGGCAGACGCTCTTATCCAAAGTGACTCGTAGTGGACATCAGCGCAGTGCTGCTACGAAACGGCACAGTTCAGTTTGCACTTCGTAACCAGCGGCTGTGTAAAGTAGTCGGCCATTATGATAACAGCGATTTCAAATGACGGTCTTTGCAGTTCAACACTGCTTTAAAAAAAACTAAGTGATGAAAGAACAATTTTAAAACAAGACCTAGTGTGCAGGATGGTGTTTCTGTGGGGGGGAAAAAATGTATATCCCTGATTATTTTGTGACTCAGGGGGATTTTGCTGCGCCAGACATTCCAAAATCTATGGCCTGGTGTGAGAGCTCCATCTGTGTGGGATTCAAACGAGACTACTACCTCATCCGGGTGAGTACAGGAAGGGGAGGAGCCTCAAACCGATCCGTGTTAGACAGGGAGAGAGGAGGGACAAAAACCCTTTTAAGTGTCTTTAAAAATAAACATAATAGTTTATATAGTTCTATTCTAATAGAATAGAAAACAAAGGCTGTTGAAATGTAGGAAGGATGGGTGAAAGCTGTGTTTGGCTGCTGGGCCTACAAAGTAGATGTCTGTTTGTCTGTCTCTGTTAGATGGATGGGCGTGGCTCCATCAAAGAGCTGTTCCCTACAGGGAAGCAGCTGGAGCCGCTGGTCGCCCCATTGGCCGACGGGAAAGTGGCAGTTGGTCAGGATGACCTCACCGTGGTTCTGAACGAGGAAGGTGTCTGCACCCAAAAGTGCGCCCTCAACTGGACGGACATACCTATTGCAATGGGTATGGATCTCTGCTGTCTACAGTTGATTCTCTGTTATTATTATTTTTTTGCTTATTGGCTTACATCAGCTTGTTATGGTATAGATTTGATCTAGTGCCTCAGCGTTCATAATGACTTATAACTTATGACCAATAAAGACTGGACGTAACCTAGAGCCCAGCGGCCATGCGTCGTCAAGATTTGAATCGTGGGTGCAGTACTGTGAATGGCCAGCAGGGGTAGTGGTTCTCAATGTTCCCTCTGTGGTCGGGTTAGTGAAGAACGGCATCCTTGCTTACAGTGCGCAGTCTGTGAAAATTGAGGTCATGTTCACGAGGGGGTGGAGGTGGGGGGTTCCTAACAGAAACGTCCTTGTTCAGTCCCCACTCATTCAGAGCACTTTCCTTTGGTCTGCTCTTATGGGCTCTTCTGTCCCTCTCTTTCTCCCTCTCTCCTATATAATTCACTTGCCAATTTCCTAGTTGGATCCCGTGGCACACGCTTGTGTAGTTCCTTTTCGAAGCAAAAGAAAAATGGCAGTAAATTGTTTGTCTCAGGGTGCGGATACGAGCAGGACATGTCTGCTTTTGTACTGAAATGAGAGGGCGTGAGCGCAAGCCTTTTCAAACACTTGCCCCCTTGATTTTTTGGCTCATTTATACAGAGAAATGACAGAATATAGACGGGAAATGGTGGCTTGGAGCTGAGGTTTTGTGTACAGCTTTAAACTGTTGGCAATTTCCTTGATTAGATTGAAAGGGAAATGTGGCTTTGGCAGGACGTGAGCACCCGTACCCCCGGAATGCTGCTTATGCTAAACTAGCAGCGCAGAACAGTATCTGTGACTGTGACCTCTGCATGAGATGCCCCCCCCCACTAATAAGCAATACATTTTATTTAATTAAATTTAATTTAGGCTACTTGTTTATTTGATGGACAATGTGCTGCTTCTAAGCTGTGTTAGTTAGCTCTAAGCAAATTTGCATCTATAGTCCCCTGGGTGGGTATGTCAGTATTTCATATCTCTTAACAGTATAGCGCTTGTTTCCCAACAGCACGTACAGAGGACTGTCGTGAAACATCAAAGCCTTTTTTTTTTTTTATTTTTTTTTTTTATACTTAAACTTATAAAAATGTTCATTTTTGCATTGTAAAACTGATAATGCCCTGCCTGTCTTTCAGCTTTTAATAGGCTGGCACATTTATAATCCACCGAAGTTCAAATTCCACAAAGTAAGACACAAGCTAGTTTAGCATTCGAGGTGTAGAATATATCCGTGCAGCGAAATTAAACGGCCATGACAGGTATTTGGATTGTCTTTTGTTCCCGGTTATTCAAAACAAATGAAAATCTTTTCCATATGGATGCCGGCTGTGTTAAAGGCAAGGAGAAGCGTTTGCAGTGGTTTTAGGCTTTGACATTGACCTAGTCCGCCAGAGGCCTGTCTGCGTAGACATGACGACTGCTCTGGCTGCATTCTGCAGTGAGATCATGCTTCACAAACACCGTGGGGCTCCTCCCTTCTGTAGAATCTGTCTCATACATGTCCTGATCCCGTCTCTGGCTCTCGCTGACTCTGGCTAGATTTCCTGTCCCCGTGGCCTGGAGGACTTCTGGAACGTTCCTGCGCAGGGATTTGTATTTACTTGTCTTGGTATAAGAGAAAAGGCACTCTATTTTTACAGTGAAACGGTTCTTTAAAATTCCTCGGGAACAATACTTTTGGTTTAGTGGTTTGGTTAGTGGGGTTTTCCCTCCTGGTGTCAAAAGTCTTGGCCCTTGCTGGACGGTGGCTTGTTCCAGCATTTTGCCTTGTTCATCTTTCCTGTCCCACTCGCTGAAAATACATAGTGATGAGAAAAGGCCGTACCATTTACCTACAAACCAGAGAACAGCCGACACTGCACCAAGCCTGTATCTGAATTCTCCAAACGGTCTCTGCCTCTACTGAATGATGTGGAAAGCTGTTCAACACATTGATAATTCTTCATCTAACTTTCACCCTGTTGCACTGACAGAACTCTGTCTCACTCTGCTCACTGTCTCACACACCCCCCCCCCCCCCCCCCCCTTACAGAGCACCAGCCCCCCTACATCATCGCCGTGCTGCCCCGTTATGTGGAGATCCGCACCTTCGAGCCCAGACTGCTGGTGCAGAGCGTGGAGCTGCAGAGACCCCGATTTGTCACCTCTGCCGGGTGAGGGAGACGAAGAGGGGGGGAGGAGGGTGAGGTGGGAGGGGGGAGGAAGAGGAAGTAGGGAGTAGGATGGGAGGATGGGAGTAGGGGAGGAGGGTGAGGTGGGGGGAGGAGGTGAGGTGGGGGGAGGAGGTGAGGTGGGGGGAGGAGGTGAGGTGGGGGGGAGGAGGAGGAGGGGGAAACGGGATGTATTTACAGCAGAGGAAAGGCTGTTTGTCTATCAGCTGTTCATACTTGTCACTGCAGTTCACAAGCTGCGATTCAGCTGCGGTTTTTGTCTGAGTGGATCTAATCTCTTTCTTCTGGGTTTATTCTCTCTCTCTCCCTTCCTCTCTCTCTCTTTTTCTCTCAGACCCAATATCGTGTATGTTGCCAGCAACCATTTTGTGTGGCGCCTTGTGCCCGTCTCCATAGCAACCCAGATCCGGCAGCTCCTGCAGGACAAACAGTTTGAACTGGCCCTGCAGCTGGCGGTGAGAAGTCAATCGCAAACCCCCGGCTCACTGAATCACAAACCCCCGGCTCACTGAATCACAAACCCCCGGCTCACTGAATCACAAACATTACATTACAGTCATTTAGCAGACGCTTTTATCCAAAGCGACATATATGACAATTCTAGTCAAATACTATTATAAACTATAACAAACAGACAAGAAAACACAGAAAACAAGTATCATGAGAGGTCCTAGATTAGTATGTCAGTCAAGGTGGAGTCTGAAGAGGTGTGTCTTCAGGCCACGACGGAACGCAGGCAGGGTTGGAGTAGAACGTAGGGGAATGGGGAGTTCGGCACACCCGGCTTACTGAATCGCAAACACCCGGCTCCCCAAATCCTGTACTGAGGTCCCGCTTTGATTCAAAACCAAAAGATTAGATGCAAACGCTGTCAGCTCATTACTGTGGCCTTCAGCACAAATACTCACAATTAAAGCTCTGGTCACAGTGTTCTGGCACAGTCCAAAGCACGCCCCTTTTCATGAGTCAGAAGTCTGCTATGTAATTTGATACTTGCGGTTTGTGAAATCTCTCTGAGGGTTATTGTGTGGGGTTAGGCTGGTCCTCCTGCCTCACCCTGTCCTTCCGTCCTGTGTGATCCGCCGTCCGTCTTTCTCCCAGAAGATGAAGGACGATTCCGACGGTGACAAGAGGCAGCAGATCCACCACATTCAGAACCTGTACGCATTCAACCTCTTCTGCCAGAAGCGCTTCGATGACTCCATGCAGGTGTTCGCTAAGCTGGGCACAGGTGAGCGCTGGGTTTGTACATCACCTGTGCTGGTAATGTGTCACCTGAGTTATAGATAATGGGTAACGGATGATACTGCTGTCCCGCCCCCCCCTCTCCAGACCCCACCCATGTGATTGGGCTGTACCCAGACCTCCTGCCCTCAGACTACAGGAAGCAGCTGCACTACCCCAACCCTCTGCCCACGCTGTCTGGCGCTGAGCTGGAGAAGGCCCACCTGGCTCTCATCGACTACCTGACACAGGTGAGCTGTGGGCTGAATGAACCTGTGTGTGTGTGTGTGTGCGCGCGCGCGCTTGCATGCGTATATGTGAGTGTGTGCGTGCGTGCGTGTGCACGTGCTTGCTTGTGCGTACATGCGTTCGTGCGTGCGTGCGTGCGTGTGTTGAGTCTTGACTGCTGTTTTAGTACTCACTCCCCTTTCTTACGTAAGAATATTGGCTCCTTCCACATGCTCTGGCAAACACGAGCTGTACCGTGTGTGTTAACCACTCCACCTGCTGTGCCACCCTGGGAACGCTGACAAAAATCCCAACTGAAATATTCCACAGGCCACTCCACTAATCCTTTAAAATGACTAAAAACTTCAATAAAAGAGTGAAAAACAGATATTGTCCTCGCACAAGAATCCTATTTAATAAAATTTTAATTAATAACTGAGAGAAAGAAAAAAACCTTCAACCACCTGTCTCCTGTCTGCACGTGTTATAGAAACGCAGTCATCTGGTGAAGCAGCTGAACGACTCGGACCCGTCCCCCACCTCCCCGCTAATGGAGGGAACACCAACCATCAAGAGCAGGAAGAAGCTGCTGCAGATCATCGACACCACGCTGCTCAAGTGCTACCTGCACGTAAGCACCCCTTTACTGTCTGTATGCAAGAACCCCTTTACTGTCTGTATGCAAGAACCCCTTTATTGTGTGTATGCAAGAACCCCTTTACTGTCTGTATGCAAGAACCCCTTTACTGTGTGTATGCAAGAACCCCTTTACTGTGTGTATGCAAGAACCCCTTTACTGTGTGTATGTAAAAACCCCTTTACTGTGTGTATGTAAAAACCCTTTTACTGTCTGTATGTAAGAACCCCTTTACTGTCTGTATGTAAGAACCCCTTTACTGTGTGTATGTAAGAACCCCTTTACTGTGTGTATGTAAAAACCCCCTTACCCCCCCTCCTCTCTCTCCCTTTCTCCCAGACTAACGTGGCCCTGGTATCACCCCTGTTGAGGCTGGAGAATAACCACTGTCACATTGAGGAAAGCGAGTACGTCCTGAAAAAGGCCCACAAGTACAGCGAGCTCATCATCCTCTATGAGAAGAAGGGCCTACACCAGAAAGGTGAGAGTTCACCGTGACATGTAGCGGCAGTATGGACATTATTTTATACAGCCTTTATTTGCTCGGTTTTGCTCAGATTCTCCCATTTCAAGGGGGATCTGGTTGAAACTAATGGCCAACTACTGAGTCTTGAGACTTGGCCGCACTGAGACTTGGCCGCACTCCGACTATTCACACTGATACTTGGCCGCACTGAGACTATTCACACTGAGACCTGGCCGCACTGAGACTATTCACACTGATACTTGGCCGCACTGGGACTATTCACACTGATACTTGGCCGCACTGAGACTATTCACACAGACTTGTCCACACTGAGGCTACTCACACTGAGAGGAGGCCGCACTGGGACTGTTCACATTTCACATGTGGTTGACTGTGAACTCTCTCAGGTCATGTTTACAGTAATTACAACCGTTGTTTGTAATAATTTTGTTCTTGTTTATGTGTGTGTTTTTAATTAGTCTGCCGCAAGCTGTTGAAGTGATGTAATTCCGGCCAGGAGAGATCGCTGCTGTTCGCCTACTCTCTGATCTTAATTACGCACTGGAACAGAGAATTAATTACTGGTTTGCTGGTTAACCAACTGATACCAGGGAAATTTGACGGTTAAATAAAATTTGTACCATGCAGAAAACGCGATGAATAGGATCATTATCCTCCCACCCTTTCCCTCCCATATCCCTCCCTCACATTCTTTCCCTCTCCTCTCTCCCTCCATCCCTCATTCCCTCCTCCTCCGCAAAACTCTCTCGTTCTTCTTTAACTGTGAAATATTCCTCCAGCCCTGCAGGTGCTGCTGGACCAGTCCACCAAGGCGAACTCCCCACTGAAGGGTCACGAGCGCACAGTGCAGTACCTACAGAGGCTGGGTACGTCCCCGCCCTGCCCCGCCCATTTCCCGGAACCTCTGTTCACCGGCGTAATATTCATATAGTTAAGCCTGCATAGAACTAGGTGGGCCAGAACTACCTAGGTGGGCATTCGCAATTGGGTGTGGTGGTTCAGCCAGGATAAGTGGATGGGGCCAGGATAGTACTTAGGCCCGCCCTGGCCCACGCGGTCGCCTTGGAGCTGACCCTCGTTTCGTTTCGTTTCCAGGGATGGAGAACCTGGGGATCATCTTTGAGTTCTCCCCCTGGGTGCTGAAGATCTGCTCTGAGGACGGGTTGAAGGTGAGAGGCTGTACTGGAATGTGAACTCGTAGTGTGCAGGACACTAAATTCATATCTCTCATTTCGTGCCCATTTCACTATTTCTGTGTGGTGGGGCGGGCTGGGGTTTGTGGTCGTAGAGTTGCGTTCATGTATTAGTATTCGACTAAATACCCAACTTGGCACAGAACTTGACTGTTAAAACCACAAACGCCCCCTTAAAGTTTGAGCCAGCAATCCAAAAAATTCTTTGCGGGTTCACTTTAAAGTGCATGGGAGTGTTACAACCCCTTGGATCTTCTTTGTAGGATTAGTGGGGTTTTTTGTGTGGGATTAGTCCCTGCTGCCTTTAAAGGATACTTCAGTTTCTGGGGTTTTTTGGTATTATTTCAGTTTTAGTGTTATGTTTTCTATTGGCCCAGACAGTTTAGTGTGTGATTAAGGATATTTTTGATGTTTCCAGAAGGTTATGATGACCTGCAGGCTTTACAGTGGCAGGTGTGGGGCGTTTGGGGTCTCAAGCAAGAAAATATGTTTCAAATGACTCCAAAGCAGATTGTAAATTAGGGTTAAAATGTAAATATGAAAAAAGAAAAACACCAGAAAGTGAACTATCTCTTTAAGAGGACACCAGATGGGAAACCAGCTGAGTATCATTTAATCTTCTGTGTGAAGTCAACGGTGTCACAGAAAAGGTACTCACAGAAAATTTGACCCAGTCTTTATTTACCCTGGATAGGGTAGAGTAAAAGCAAGAAAGCCGCTGCCTGCCACAGTGTCTGTTCGTTCTCCTCGCTCACACTTGGAGCACATTCTGCAAGGGACATGTCATTCCTGTGACAGGCCAGCGTGCCATTGTGTGTCTTGTCAGGGAAATAAATGGTCACTAGTTTGGAAGATTCACTGGTGGCTGGTTTCCTATAGTCTGCCAGATGTTTAGAGGTCTTTAGAGCTTCAGTGTTTTTAAAGGGATAGTTCGGAATTTTGGACATATTGTCTCAATTACGACTTACCCATGATGTAGTTGATTGATGGAAACCATTTTCAGATAATTCCATGCTGTCCCTTCTTTTGGACATAAACACATTGCTAATGCTAGCGCAACTCTAAGGTAACTGGTAGCATCCACTACCAAACGCACTTAAACACTCCACAGTGCACCCAAAGCAAATAAAATACGACGACAGTCTATCGGGGTTATTTTCAGTGATTATACCATCATTTTTGAAGTCAAACTATCGTTGAATCCTTTACTTTGTGCTCACCTAAATTCTCCATGGAAGTAGGCTACGGCAGCGGAGCGATACTTTACGTTAGTAGGTAACGTAAAGTATAGCTCTGCCGCCGTATGTAGCGCCAGCCAACAACAATATCGCGCGTGTGAAAGAATCAGACTAGTAGTATTGTTAGCTAACGTTCAGGTAAGGTGGTATTTCGGTGTGTATTTCAAGGTTGTTCAAATCATGCAAAAAAATGGGCACCACAAAGTTTTCACCGATTTCCAGTGGAAGATCAACAAAGAAAACAGCTGTGGCTTTTGCTGCTCGGATGGATGTCAACACACCAATTGAGACTCCAATGGTTGACTGTGTTTTTAAAAAGTTAAAAGTGTGTAGTGACCATTTCACGGAGGATGACTAAAAAAGGACGGTCGGGACACCCTCTACTGAAGGAGACTGCTGTGCCATCACCTGTTTTTTCTTCATGCACCGAAAATAACTGACGAGCAGGTAACTAATAAATGATTGCACGCGTGATCTATCTATTCAATTTAGCTACAAGCTATTTGCAGCTATTTGTCACGATTGGGAAGTCATGGAAGTGGTCAAACTTTTCCTGCAAATTGGTAGCCAGTGTGCTTGCTTGTATATGCTGTGTTATTCTGTAGCATGCTTGTGTTTAGTTGACTTGTTGTCTACCAAATATGTAACTTTACGGCAAAACGGATTGTGTCGGCAACTGTGGAGTACAGCAGATAGCCTACAGGCAGATGCCCTGGCTAATCTACAGCTAGCTCCGCCGCCGTACTTCCACAGAGAATATAGGTCAGCACAAAGTAAAGGATTCAACGATAGTTTGACTTCAAAAATTATGGTATAATCACTGAAAATAACCCAGATAGACTGTCGTCGTATTTTATTTGCTTTGGGTGCACTGTGGAGTGTTTAAGTGCGTTTGGTAGTGGATGCTACCAGTTACCTTAGAGTTGTGCTAGCATTAGCAATGCGTCCAAAAGATGGGACAGCATGGAATTACCTGAAAATGGTTTCCATCAATCAATTACATCATGGGTAAGTCGTAATTGAGACATTATGTCCAAAATTCCGAACTATCCCTTTAAGAGTTTTTACTTGAGTTGCCTCGGTTTCATTTGAGACTTCTTAACAAGATGTCTGAGGAAAAATTTCGCCTTAGGACTGAATTACTTTTTAAAAAGTTAATCAAAGGAGTATTACTTATCTTGAATTATTAGATATTGGGTTGCCTCCAACTGCGGAAGGGATACTTTATAAATATTTGGATGTGTAAAATGGAGGTGTGGGGTGTGTGTGTGTGAAACAGATCTTCACAGAGGACCTGACGGAGGTAGAGACCCTACCAAGGGACAAGGTCTTAAACTTCCTAGAAGGAGGGCTTCAAGGAAATGGCCGTGCCGTACCTGGAGCACATTATCCACGTGTGGGAAGAGACGGATCCCCGAATTCCACAACGTCCTAATCCAGCTTTACCTGGAGAAGGTGCAGGGGGCTGATGAAGGAGGTACCTCAACTCTCTACCTGAGGGTGAGCACACCTGGGCTAGGCTGTACGTCAGCATGCACTTCCTCTGGGTAGAGTCGCAGTCCTGAGGGCACAGTCACTTTAGCCTAGACCTCACATTAACCTATACCTACCTGCCAACAAGTTTTCATTGTCTTTGCACTGCTCCCTTGCAGCCAGTAGATTTCACTTGGGAGCTTTAAACCTGGGGGATGTTTTGACTCATAATTCACAGCGCTCTTCCTCGGTTTTCTTTCTCTCAGGTGAACCCCCAGTGGCTGCTGGGAAGGAGGAGGGAGAGCTGGGGGAGTTCAGGAACAAGCTGCTGAGTTTCCTGGAGATCTCCTCCAGCTACGAGCCGGCAAGGCTCATCAGTGACTTCCCCTTTGACGGTGAGGGCTGTGCGTGGCGTTGTTTAGGGGTGCGGTCTTGTTGGGGCCCGGGCGTGGTCGGGACGGGGGATAGTCTGAGTGCGTTTTAAGGTGGCTATGACAGGCCTTCATCGGTCTCAGTCCAGGGTGTAATCTCACACACCGTCACTGTGCTTAATGGGTTTAATAGCTGTGGTCTCTCAGGTATCCAGGGATTAGTTCTCAATGTCAACGCAGGGCTGTCAGGTGATTGTGTTGAGAACAGAGAATACAGTCCACATGGGTATTTCCAGCCATTCACATGTGGACAAAACAGACTATCTCTCTGAGCCTGTGAGTACAACTTTGCCTGCTGGTCATGGGTACAGGGCAGCGGTAGTGCTAGCTCTTCTTTTACTGGTTATGATGGTAAATAGCGTATTGTTCCGTGTGATTTTTAGATTGTGTATTTTGCTGTCGTACAGCTTCTTGAGGCAAGGAGCGTGTTCCTGCCATTATCTGGTATTGATACTGTATACAAGGGAGTTCTGTCTTTAACATGGCCATTGAAGATAATAATGTTTATGTTTGCTTTGCGAATGGATTTGGAGTGAGGGATTAGCTAAATGATTTAAGCACTTTTTATACAGGCAGCTGGCTGTGGTGGAGGCGGGGGTCTCGTGCTTTCATCCTGTGGAAGCCCCTCCCCCACAGAGTAGGGCTGTGGTGGTGGCATGATACGGCCAATCTGGAACGGATTAAAAAATGTTAAAAAGCTGGGACTGATTTGTTTCGCAGCAAGATGTTCCTGCATGTTTTATTATTTTTTTGCAGCCTACTTTTTATGTATTAACGTTAGACACATTAAGAAACCGTTAGTATTTCTGGTTGCTTTTATTAAGCGTGTGATTTATGGAAACTTCAAATTTGTTTAAAAAATATTTTATATGGCGGTCATGTTTCTGTTCTTGGAAGTCAGAAGGACAATTAATCACAGGACTAATGTAATAGTAATGACTGAAAATTGCATTTGGTTTATTTAGCACGTGCCAGTACCTTAATTTCACCAGTAGATGGCGAAGGAGACACAAATACAGGGATCCACTGAAGTAGTCGCTGCCCCTGATTCATGCCCATCTGTGCACCTGTTCAAATTGAATTTCAGTGTGTAGTTGAATAATCAAAGTGGTGTTTTTTTAATCTTGTTAAAGCCTAAAAGTGCTAGCTCAGGTTATATTGGAAAAAAAACTCTAGTATAGGTCATTTGGTTCATGTTTTATTGATCCACCCTGCAACATTTTACATCAGTTTCTGGGTGAACAGACATGCAGGGTACTCTGGGTAAATGGGAGCAGTAGTCCGGTTGAGATGGCAGGGCAATACTGGGGGATTCCTCATGCGTGTGTCTGTGTGTGTCTGTGTCTGCGTGTGCGTGCACGGTCCCGCGTGTCCTGTGTGCCTGCGCGCGTGCGTGTGTGTGGTGTGTGTGTGTGTGTGTGTGTGTGTGTGTGCCTGTTCTGTTACTGCAGGCCTGCTGGAGGAGAGAGCCTTGCTTCTAGGCCGAATGGGGAAGCACGAGCAGGCACTCTTCATATACGTGCACATACTGAAGGATACACGCATGGCGGAGGAGTGAGTGTCACCATCACTCGCTGCTAAAAGCGCTAAAATAGGGATTAGACAGTGGTGATGTCACCACGGGAGCACCACCAATCGCAGAACATGTTGGTAAGAACCAGTTGACCATCACGGATGGTGATTGTTGGATTCTTTCGAGCTATACTGGCTCCTCAGCAGGAAGTAGCCAGAAAAGTATGCACCAATCAGCGTTGGTGTTGCTGTATTGGTTCTTACTAATGTTCACCGTGATTGGTGGAGCTCCTGTCTGTTCCACAGAGCACAGAAAAACACTGCAGCCGTTACCACTGGCAAAGACCTCTGTCTAACAAGGCTCTCACTATTGATAAACACTGCACTGTCACTTTCTCTACTGATCAGCACGCTGCCCTGAGCATACTCCCCCATGTAGAAAGAGTACTGATCATGAACACATGATTTCCACAGTTATAATGCTCTTCCCCTCTATGTAATATTAGAACATTTGCCTGGAATCTGCCATTTAATGAGTAATTGCTTTTAAAAAAATTATTAAGAAATGTGACCGTTTATTAAATTGCAGTACTCTGTCCTACCCCAGGTACTGTCACCAGCATTATGACAGAGAGACGGACGGCAACAAAGATGTGAGTATGACCTCCATCTCTGTGCAAACATGGGCATCTGTACGTGTAGTCAGTCACATATATACAAACGGTCACTGTATTATCTGGTGAGAAATATCCCCGTGCCTGTGGTGGTAATACCCGTCTCTGCCTGCAGGTGTACCTGTCTCTGCTGCGCATGTACCTGTCCTCCTCCGGATGTCCACTGTCTGGGGGCCCATTAAGATGGAGCTTTCCGAGCCGCAGGCAAATCTACAGGCAGCCCTGCAGGTCCTGGAGCTCCACCACTGCAAGCTCAACACCACCAAGGTACAGGAGTGCGACACCGCTGTGTAGGAGGGCCACACGAGGCTTGCCCGCGCCCCCCCCCCCCCCCCCCCCCCCCCGTACACGCACACACACGTACACATCCCTCCATTTGGGGCACTCTGGACCCGCTAGTGTCCGGAAAGCTTTCCCTGTCCTACCCCCCTTAGCTCCCACCTCAGAACCAATGTTACAATACCAACAGAGTGTCAACAAAAAAAAGTAGTTTCATTCAAGTGGAAGAATTTGCAGTAGAAGGCGTGAACAAATGGCGGCATGTTGTCCCTGCTGAACACGTTCCTCACCCTTCTTGTATAATCTCATTGTCCCCATAAAGTTCTTCCTCTGTTGTGGCGGTTTGTTTACAAATGATTCGAGCGACGCTAAAGCTCCAGCACCATGGCGGGAAAACTCTAAGCCAACCGCCAATGAGGGGATTATCTCTCCTGAGCCTCTCTCCAAGAAGTAAATGTTTGTTAGTGTTTGGATTCCGTGCAGCTGAATTTTCAAAATGGAGCTCAGCTGTTAGGACGGCTGGAAATCTGAGGGCCCGCTTGAAAACTCTGAATCCGCTGGAGTTTGCAGAGATGGGCAGAAATAACCTGGGTCTAAACCGCCACACATGACAGTGATTTTCTCCCCCTCGTCCACACAAGCATTTCCAGCTGAGAGCCGGGATTCCATCGCAGATAACCTGGTGAATGTGTACATATTGCTTGACATCATTGCCATTTCAGTCTATGTAAATATAATAATAATAATCTTCAAGTATATTCAAATGGTTATGTACTGAAGCAGATTGAAGCACCCTAAGTCACACTAGTACATCCACCCGCCCATAACCTATTGGTTTGTGGCATAGTCAGTATATTGTTCTGCTGGCTAGCGATGTGACTTATGAGTGCTCTACCTCATTGAAAATGCGCTATGATCAAGTTACTCGCGTAATTAGATGGTGTTTGTCCAGGGAGCTGCTCGGACCTGAGACAGCCTGCTGCATGCGGCACACCCTTGGCTTATTTTATACGACCCAGGCTTCATTTCCTCTGTACGTTGGCCTGGCAGTGGGCCCAGAGGCTGCCTAAAGGGAGAAGTAGCCGTTAAATTAAGTTATGGGAGTTGTAGGCGTCTGTCACTCGAAATGAGCTCAGTACAAATGAGGAGCATGTGTCCCGTGAAATGCACGTTTACTTCTCCTGGGTCCCCTTTTTTTTTTTCCCCTGACTCTCGCGCATGTTTGACCCGCTCTGTATCCGCTGTGCCCCTCCCCGTCTCCCAGGCGATAAAACCTGCTCCCGGCGAACACGCAGATCCACGAGATCAGGGTGTTTTCTGGAGAGCGTGCTGGAGGAGAAGGCCAGAAGAAGCGCTTCAATCAGGTGCTGAAGAGCCTGCTGCAGGCCGAGTTCCTGAGGGTGAGTCTGCGTGCGTGTGTGTATGCGTGCTTCGCCTGCTGCAGGCCGAGGTCCTGAGGGTGCGTGTGTGTGCGTGTCTATGCGTGTATGCGTGTGTGTGCGTGTCTATGCGTGCTTTGTTCTTTGTGTGTGTGCTATTTTATTTCACAGTGCGCTTTTATTGTGACACTTTGACATTGAAATTGAGTAGTTACAGACACCTTTGACATCTTTGACACAAACTTAAATTTTAGGCTTTGTGAACGTTAAACTGTGGTCTGGAACAGGTTCAGGAGGAGCGGATCTTCCACCAGCAGGTCAAGTGCATCATCACAGAGGAGAAGACCTGCCGCGTGTGCAAGAAAAAGATTGGGAACAGGTGAGCGAGGGAGAGGGCCAGGTGAGCGAGGGAGAGGGAACAGCCCTGGAGTGTGAGGGGATGGGGAGGCAGAGGGCTAAGGGCTTTACCTCCATAAATACAAACTTTACTGCTCCGTAGAGAACCACCTCTCCTGTGTGCCAATGGGCTGAATAAACATAGAAAACAAAATTTTAGGAATGTATGAAGTTTTTTTTATTTTTTATTATGAATTGGGCATTGTCATGGTTCGGTCTCGGAACATGTGTAATGGCTGGAAATTGGGGAAACTGTCGCTGAAACTCGGAGGAGAGGAATACCTACTGGGGGAGCAGATTTTGTTTCACTGACGACCTCCATTTGGCCTCAAGTTTTCGCGAGGAACTCTGCGTTTTTCGCTCGAATGGAGAGCCAGGGTTGAGTTAATGCGGCGTTTTGGTCTTAGTCCTCATCTGTGCCATTATTTCACCTCAGTCTCATTAAGCCTCCATCAGAAGCCTCCATGGTTCCTCCCCAGAGGAGAACAGTATCATCACATCACATCACTCTCATCCAGAGCCACTTTTTTTTGTTTGTTTCAGGAATAATGAAACGTGTCTCATTACGGCCATGTGAAAACGTAACAATATATTTGTAATGCTAAACCAGTACGCTGTACGGGCTGTAAAATCATTTGCGGGGCTTGGTGGACAGTGTGTACGGTAAATATAAACGGCAGCAAATTAACTCCCTCAGAAATCTACTTTTAAATGTTTAGCGTGTTTAATAATCTAAAATCAATCTAGTTGTCCGTATTGTGTTTGTGAAGGCCAGTCCGTTACATCCACAGCATTGCCAACACAGGAAAATGTGAATGCTTTTGTCTGTGCCATAAACATGTCTTAAGTCTTGTCTTCCTAGCGTACTGTTTGACTTGCTGCAGACCTCCCATGCTCACAGTACACTTTTTCCCGCCACAGAAGTTATTTACGCTTTACAGGCATGAAACCACGGGGCCCTTTGCTTGTGGGTCTGTGCTTACATGACTTATATATATATATATATATAAAGACATTAGCTCACTATTGCGGCAGCTTAGTGATGAATAACAACCCGTTTCCTTCGCTGGCTTTTACAGTGTTTAACACTCGGCGGTCTGACACCATGCGTAAGCGGCTCAGTCTAATTGCGGTCCAAGTGCAGACAGGCTTTTCACGGCCATCGGGTGAAAACCCGACAGGAAAATATTACAGTGAAAACTTGAGCGTTCCTCTATAAAACACTGGGGACTGTGAATCAGGTTTTTCCTATCTGACTGGCAGCGCACCTCTGTCGGCCGGACTTAGCAGGATGCTCTCACAATGTCCTGTGATTTCTCTTTGTGTTTTTGTGGAATGTGAGATTGTTCAGTATCAGTACATTTTCTGAGGCTGCCGTGTTTCTGTTTTGTGACCAGTGCGTTTGCCAGGTACCCCAATGGCGTGGTGGTGGCATTACTTCTGCTGCAAGGGACCGCAGTACCTGCCCCACCGAACTGTGATCCCCCCAACCCCCCCCCCCCCCCCCCCCCACCCCCAGCACATGGAGCATTCCGGAATACGCATACTGCAAGCTGCCGCCGCCTCATTATCAAAATCGGCTCCCCGCCCCCCCCCCCGACCTTGCGGACTTGGCTCACGCTGGGCGTGTTCTGTTGCCAGCCAACACTGGACCCTGCGTGTGTGAGCACTGGGGTTGTGAGGACCGTTGGATGCTCCTCCCTCAGACTGGGAATTCTGGAACTGTGAAACTGTGGAAGTCCGGGAGCTCCGTCTTCCCTCTGCTCGTCTCGCACTATTGGCGGTTCAGCTGGGGGGGGAGGGGCCAAGGTAGGCGTCTCCCAAAAGAGTGACACTGATCAAATCTCTGCGCTTGTCCATTATTCTCAAAGAACTGGGATTGAGCGGAATGTGTGTGTGTGTGTGTGTGTGTGTGTGTGTGTGTGTTTTATCTGAGGACCTTCTCACCATTCTTCTGCTTTTTGTCAGCCAAGGAGAGTCGGTTACATGGCACGCTCTGAAGTGTTAAGATGTATGCTTAATTGGAGCCATCTGCTACTTTTTGACTTTGTGTCTTAATTTCCTCAAGGGGGCAATATGTAGGAGTTTAAGAGCTCCAGACACACAAAGGGGCGGGGTAGAGAAGCTTGCCACTGTACCAGTCATAAAGCCTGTTGTCTCTTCAGCTCCTTTACTACAATTTCAAAGGGGCCTAAAGCGCTGTGTGCGTGTCGTGTGCATGTGCGTGTGCGTGTGTGTGTGCTGGAAGAGAGAAGAGCTGTGATTGTACTGTCCCATAATCCACACACGCCCTGTATGAGCACATTATTGGGACGCGGAGGTCGGCAGAGCACATCTTTAGCCTGTCTCAGGTCTAGCAACATGACTCCAGAGCTAGAGCGATATACTGTACAGAGAATGACTGGAAATCTTTACTTTTAAGATTTAACATTTTTGCAAACTGTTTCGTTTGTATGTGAACTTTTCCCCCCACTTCTTTTAAAACCTAAAAGCTGAGGACTAACAAGGTAAAATACGAATACACAAATAATGTACATTAAGAGCCCTCGTAGCATGGCGCTTTAAGCTTAATATGTGATTTTTTGCAGTTTATTTATTGTACAGCCTCTGAAAAATGTCAAGGATTTAAATGAAGAAAGACTCGTTACATTTGAGCTGAAGGTCCCCTGTTTGAAATCCCTGTTTGCTTTGGGCCATCGGCCATGCCCCCAGTCTTCCCTCACTACAAGGTACATGAAACAAGAGATAATGTCATTTTGTAAAATATAATCCTTTTGGAGGAAGATTGAGAGTATGACATTTGGTCGACAGTGACTCGATGAAGATGATGTATTTTAAAGTCAATGCAATGGAAATGTTCATATTGAAATGGCTTCATTGGTAATAAATGGACTATACAGACTTGTACAGTGTTGTGTATTCATTACATTACAGGCTTTTAGCAGACACTCATGAATTTATACAATTTTACTATTCTCATTGAAGCGATTCAGGTTAGGTGCCTCACTCAATGGTACAACGGCACTGTCCTACCTGGGATTGAACCTGCAAACCCAGTTCCCTAACCACTGGACTACATTGCTGCCCCATTCCTGCACTAAGCTCTCATACTAGGCAACCGAGCAGCAGAACCTCAGAGGTAGCCTATCAGAGGAGGGGCCGTGTCCGTTTCTGGATTTCATACCAACTTCTGGTCTTAATTATTTAATTAGCCCTAACATTTATGTCATCTGACATATTAGCTACATTTCTTGATAAGCGCATGAATGACACCCAAAGACACTTATTGTGCTCTTGTGTATATGAAACATTTTACTCTGATATCTTTGTCAGAACCAGTATTGGTGTACAGACACAGCCAATTAGCTCAATTAGCCAGGGTAATCGGTGGAAACAAAAACCTGCACTGGAACACTGGAGCTCCAGGACCGGAGTTAAACCTGCATAAACACTGTCCCTCCAGGACCAGCACTGCCCTCCCCTGCTGTAAGGGGAGCAACTCCTCTTCCAGGGGCTCCTTGGCGGGGGATTTGCAATGCGCTGCAGAGCCCCGGCCAGAGTCGCGGAGGTGCGGCGGCATCCCAATGAAAAGAGGTGGAAATGAAATCAATATAATGAAACTGCTATCGGCCATGAGATGGATGGTAGATTAGGCTCTGGCTGAGTTTCCAAATGCAACGTGGCGCAGCTTCAGTGCTCTGCTAACATCCTTCATCACTCACATTTTTTTTTTTGTTGGGCGGGGGGGGGGGGGGGGGTCAAGATTAATTTCGCACGACACATTATTGAGGCCCTCCCTTATTATTTATTTTGTTTTACACTGCTTTTGGGTATTTGCCAGATGGATGACTGGTGTATTTGGTGTGGAAACGAAAGGAGGGAAAGGGCCCTCTGCAAGCCAAATCGGTGACACAGAGCCTGCCAGATCCCCATTCGACGGGTGGGCTTTGTGAGTTTCTGGGCCATTGCTCAAAAGTGGTTTGGAAGATTATACGCTTAGCCAGCATGCAGTGTCTGGGAAAACCTAAAAAAAATTACAGTAAAACAAAGTGAATTGTCATAACGATGCAGTGAGTGTCAGGGGTCCATTTTGCTCATCTTAGCCATTCCCTGAGGCGATCTTGTTGCTTCTAAAGACAAATGCGGAGCTCCCTGATGTCATGTACGTAATGCATAACAGGATGGGGCGGAGTTGGGTCTTGTTCCTTGATAAGTTGGCATTTGTGACCTCAAGTAATTTGACCTGCGGTAATTTTTGTTGTTGTTTTTAAAATTTTAAATTTGAGCTTTTTTTTTTCCTGTACTGACTTTATACCGTTATATTATTAAAACAACTAAATTAAAATACAGCTTTTAAAATACACACTGAAATTGCTTTTGATTAACCTTTTTTAGTTCAGTTTCCAAATGTTCTTGCTGACGCTGTACTCTGAGAACGCTATGCGGCAAATGTTTAAATTTGGCAGTTTTGTTCTGTTATATATGCACCTATTTAACTTTATTGTTTATTTTATGGCTCTGCTTTTAACTTAAACGTCATCTTGAGCTGGAGAATGACCCAGCTCTCATTTTATCCGCCGTGATTTAAAAGCAGCTTAGAGATGCCGTATATCTTTGCCAGCACTGAAATAAATTAAAGGGAATAATTTTTGGAATTCACAAAAAAGGCTTTTCAAGATGAAAACAGGTGCGCTATGGCTTTTTGGGGCTCTTGCCAAAACACCGTTGTGATTATCTCAGTTCTGCTCAGCCACGTGATCAGGCATTCTGACAAAGCAGTCGTCACTGACATTTCTATTTCTATCGAACTGTTCTGTTATGTTGGGGGGGGGGGGGGGTGTTGTGAAATGGAAAAGCAGTGACTCATTTGACAAACCCCGATTCAGGTTACAGCTGGTGTGGCCTGAGGTCCGTGAGCAGGATGTAACACACACATGATGCTTTACTCACTGTTCTGCAGTGACCACTCGAAGAGCTGCTGAGGTGACTCTTAAAACGTTTGTGAATTTTAAACCCACCTCTCT
>CM056390.1:5144781-5193437 GCA_029718625.1 Synaphobranchus kaupii | reverse complement strand
CATATTTTTGGCTCTTATTTATTAATAGGTTCTGTCTGTCGGCCCGGTGGTACTCGAGCTGTAGTGCTGCTCTCGTTGCATGATGAGAAAAGAGAGTAATAATTTCACTTTCCATATTTTCACCGTCTAGTTTGTGGGTGACCAGAGGCGCATACACCTCATCAGGTCCTGTGCTAAATATTCTCCTGAGACGCGGCAGAAAGAAAATTTAAGTATTTAAATTTTTTGAAGTAATACAAGTATCTTGGATGACAAAAACATGTTTCGGTGGAAATATTTTAAAAAATATTACTTATTTTATTTTTATTGAATGTCCCTTCTAGTGTTGGTTTCAGCATTGTAGAATAAATGGCTCTTGAGATTAAGATGAGGGACTCAAGTCCCCTACAGGGTACAAAAATTAATTTCCTGGTCTGAGGAGGTTAATAAAATCCCTTTTTGCCTTAAACCTTCCTGGTGAAGAACGCTTCTTCATTGCCAGACTTCTGCACCTACTCACAAAACGCTGGACAAAAGTCCTCTGGGCACCTGTCTGAAGGCACTGTGATCTGTGTGATGTGCAATACCAGATCATATATTTTTTAATTGGTTATTAAATGCTAACTTGTGTATGCATAAATTCTGACTATCAATGTAAAGGTTGTGAAAGTAGATATGTTTCTGTGACTGTGTACTATGCATGCGTGTGTGTGCATGCGTGTGTGTGTGTGTGTGTGTGTGTGTGTGTGTGTGTGTGTGTGTGTGAGAATGAGGGAGAGGGAGCGAGAGAAAGAGGGGGAGGAAGAGTCTTTTTCCAGGACTGTGAGCGGTGCCAGTGAGACTTTTCCATCAGTAATCTGTTTGCTTCTGTCCGCTCTGTAGCAGCTGTATGAGGGAAAAGTCCGTGTTTGTTGCGGGACGGCGCACGCAGCGAGGTTGAAAGTGTCGCATTAAGATAAACCAGTAATTTCACTTGATTGCTCATTTCTGCCTCATTAGCAAGGAGAGTTATACAATTGCTGGAATGAATATTTGACTTAATGACATAGTGCTTAAAGTTGTTCTTGTAAATTAGCAGTTGTGATTTGTGCGGTAGATTGCAGTTGCGTGTTTTCACTGGCATATCAAAGCAGGCAATCTCATGGCACATTTAATAGAGGCACACTTAAAGTGCTGTGTGATTTTTTTATTTATTTTTTTATTTGTGTTTGTTCTCCCATGCACAAGCAAAAACATGCTGACAATTTTGCTCAAGATACACGGTTAGGGAAAATATATTTCTACATATTCTATTGCATCATGCAGTTTTCAGACTTGAAGAAATGTGTGGCACTCATGGTTGTTGTGAGGTTGAAAGAAAGCGGATCACCTTTACCCAAATTTAATTTGGAATGCCACGAGACCATAAGAATCAATGATGATCTATTTATGTGTATTACTCTTGCACCATGGAAACAAGCAACCGTGTCACAGATGGAGAAACCAGGGTAGAGATGGAAGCGAAGCTCTGAAACTCTTTTATCTTTAGCCAAAAACAAACCTATTTCTTCTTTATCTGTAAGCGACTGTGGCGGAGTCCTCCAGAGTGGTGTCCATTTTGGCTCAGTGTTAGCCCAGGCAGGGAGGCGGCACGGCGGCGCAGCGGTTAGCACTGTTGCCTCGCAAGAAGGAGGTTCTGGGTTAGAGTCCAGGCTGGCCCGCATGTTCTCCCCGTGCACGCTTGGGTTTCCTCCCGGCGCTCCGGTTTCCTCCCACACTACAAAGACATGCAGCCCAGGGACTACAGATGGAAATGAGCTTCCCTGGCGCTAACTCTAGTGCATTTACAGAAATGTTATTAATGTGCGTTGTCACTGTCGAATAAATAATATTTTCTATAATTTAAAAAAAAAACAATCAGCAGTTTCCCCTGCCTCATTTTGGTTGACAAGTGCAGTCGGAAATGTTATTAATAACAGAAATGTTATTAATGTGCGTTGTCACTGTCAAATAAATAATATTTTCTATAATTTTAAAAAAAAACAATCAGCAGTTTCCCCTGCCTCATTTTGGTTGACAAGTGCAGTCGGCGCTTGACGTGGAAAACTCTTGACGCCACTGCTGCACAGCTCAGCTGATCGACTGCAGAGTGAAAATAAACAGTTGCGGCAACAGTTGACGTGAACGCCAGTTCGTAACAATCGCCATCTACAGTTTCACATGGAATTGGAGCCACCTGGAAAAAGGCATACCCAAGCCCGTTATCCCATGAAATCTTACAATCCTGTCTTCATTTAAGTTTTTTTTCTTTTTTAATTGGCAGTGGTTTCTGCATGTCCGGTTACCCATCATTACTCACGTCCTTGACTGTGGCAAGAAGGATCTTCTGCTGTGCAAGTATTTCCTGGATGACATGTTTTGTTGACAATGTGGTCAATGACCAACGAGCGAAGCAGATTGGCTAGTGAAAGTGTTTGGAATGAGAATCAACAACAAGAAATTGCAACATATTTGCTGTGTGATTCCAATGTTATGGTGGGCCATAAATCCCGCAGTGTACCCTTAAAAAAAGTCACTAAGAGCTTTTCAGAGACTTGAGCCAAGCAGAAATGTGAAAAGAAAGACATTATCATCCAAGCTCGCCCTGCTCGTCGGTTATGTATTTACAGCTCATTGGCTGATGGTAAGTCACATGACAAGGCCACTGATCAATCCATACACCCTTGATTGTTGATACCTTGAGGCATTTGCCACACAACTATTGGAATGGCTGTACAGCATTTCCCCCACTGTGGTTTGGGATTGCAGCGGTCCCCACACTCTGATTGGCTGGGTTGTGTTGCGCTCCCTGCATTCTGATTGGTTGGGCTCTGCAGCATTCTCTCCACTGTTATGTGGGCTTTGAAAGGTTACGGCCTCTGAATTTCTATCAGAACCGAAAAACCAATACTGATCGTATAGACTAGCAAATGAACCGGCTCTCTTCTCTTCAAGCCAGTGTATTCTATTCTGAAATGCAGAGTGAGGAAATAGCGTCTACCCAAAGCCTTTCCTCGACAGGCCATTAATATCTCTGAGCTGAGGAATTCAGCTCCCCTCTCTCTCCCCTCATCAATCCTCTCATTTTCTCTCCCAAAATTGAAGATATGGATTTTCTCCTCCAGCTCTCTTAGCTTTTTGCCTTTTGTTTGTTTTATCCAAATGTCTCCATCCACTCCCTCGTGTGCTTTGCTGGTCTTTGGGTCTAATCGTGTGGCACTAGCTGCCGGTTGGCAGTGCCGGTTTGCTGGAGAAGCTGCCAGCACAAGCATTGTGAGGGCATAAAGGAATTTCATGTGGTTTCTCTAAAATATGTTTTGATGGTGTTAACAAAGACAACAATATGATGAGGTATATCTGACCATTGGGTTAGGGGTTAGGGGTTATGGGTTAGGGGTTAGGGTAGGTTTGGTCCAGTTTTCCGTATCAATCGGGTGATTAACTAAAGCCCACATCCAAATCCTGCTTTTCCCTGCAGCACCATTCCTCACTGCCGATCGCTTAACACACGTTCTCTACTGCTGTTTTCAAGTTGATATAACCAGGTAGTTTGAGAAACCACCCAGACTCAAGGTTATAGTTTCTTCCTGCCAAACTGTACAGACTACTGACCTCTGACCTGTGACCCTATACCTCTGATTTGTGGCCGCCCCCTCCAGGTGACACGCCCTCCACGGGCAGAACATGGGGGGGTGCAGATGGGGCACTTTGATGAGAAGGCGTACCTGTCTGGGAAACAGCTGAAGGCTGGAGATGATCCATACAGAGATCACGCCTTCAACCTGCAGGAGAGCGATCGACTGGGGAGTGAGCGTGCTATCAGAGACACGCGCCACTACAGGTAACTACACACACACTCACACACACACATACACACATACACACACACACACACACACGCATACACAGACTGACACACACATACACACACGTACACACACACACACACACACACACACACACACACACATGCACACAAACACACACACACACATGTACACACACACATACACAGACACACGCATACACATACACACAGAAACACAAACACACACACAGGAGTACACCGACATGCATGCAAACACAGTCCACACACACACAAACATATACATGCACAAACACAAGAATACACACACACACACACACACACACGTAAACATACACACACACATAGGACGCACTCATGCATGAACACACACAAATGCGTACACATATAAACACACACAAGCACACAGACACGCCCGCAAACATAGTCTTAGTTTACACAGAGTGCAGGCAACATTCCCGTCCTGATCTTAAATTAAATGTAATGTACTGTGTATTCACCCTTCATTTACATACAGTATGTACACACATGTATTCACACAGCTTCAGATGGTTCATGGACACCACAGACCCCCTATTTTGTCTCTTAACTTAACGCAATGGAGTCCATTAGTAAAATGTTCTACGTGTGCTGCACACTGTCAGTTTTTCTGCTTGGCAAACATATTCCACATGTAGCATCATTTCAGACAACTATATCAGGCATGCCACACAGATGCCTGGCAGAATTACCACTAGTATCACTACAGTCTGCAGAGACAAGGATATTGTAGGAAATTGGCAGTCTCTCTCCGATGCCATTATCCGTTCTCCCAAATTCACAACCCCGGCCAGCCATAATTGGAACAACAAACTATGAGTCAGAGTACGGGCAGCCTTCCCATTCCGGTCTCCATCGCATTCCATCCCTGAACCTGGTCACCTCTGTCGGCTGCTGCCAAGCCTGACCAATCAGAGAAGGTTAAGATAGATGGAAATAGGTCATGAAAGCAGGGAAAAAAGGGCGAAGAGTACATCATTATTCGCAGAGAAATGTGTTGGTTGCAAACACATGTATAATGCATTTCTCATGTTATCTGTCCTGAAATTTGTCGGCTAAAATATGTGACCATAGCTCGCTGGAATTTGCCATTTGCTAATCGTTCTGTTTGGGTCATTGCTTACCACACAAACAGCCCTCTGTATAGTGCCCAGAGCCAGTAGTCATATAAGTCTTTACCATTCCGGATAAACTGAGTAATGACAAAGTGGCTCTATAAATGGCAGAAGTAGTTAATCATTAATAGGACGAGGGTGAAAACAGGTCAAACACTCGTAGTGGATTGGGGGGGGCAAGACAGTAGTGTTGGAATTTATAGCAAGGGGCTTAACCTGTTATATGAAAAAAATATTTCATTTATCCTAGCAAGGTGTGGTTGTGTTTTGGAATACTCAATAGTTCCATACAGAGGTGGAAATCCAGGGGACATAAAGTAAAAGTCCTCCCCAGTATTTTGCTCCAGTCACCTGGATTTGCTAATTAACATAATTCTTCAGGAGGTAGAACTAATTAGTGAAATCAGCTGGCTATGGGTTGAAGAAACACATGGTAGGACTTTTACTTTATGTCCCCTGGATTTCTGCCTCTGGTTCCATATACCAAACAGCAGATTTTTTTCAAAAAATTGTATTTGCTGTTTTGATGTTTACCTGTTCTTTGCTGTAACATTAATTAAATTGTAATAAATTGACCCTCATCTGATTGGCTGTGCCTTGTAGTGGGTGTGGCAGTTCCACTCATGGCCCTGGTTCCTATTCGCTGGTGCCAGCTTTGCTCTTGGGTAAAGCAGCACATTTACAATATCTTGTGGTTCTTGGTTGCCTAAACAGTAATGACAGTGGAATCCTGGAACGAGAGCTTCGTGATTCCACATGGTTCTGGTCCATGGGGTGGAAAAGTCCCTAATTATAATTGGTATTATCAAATCAGGGAATTGGCTACATCTGAATCCCCCCCCCCCTTCCCTGTTCCACTGGTGCCTTACCCCTCCCCCCCCCCCCCCCAGCAGTATCACAATGGCAGAAACACAGAGAGTCTTTCACATGTGAAGGAGAAATCCTCTGTTTCCCATTAGTGTGGCACCGGACTGTTCCTCTCTCTCGCTCGCTCGCTCTCTCTCTCTCTCTCTCTCGCTCTCTCTCTCTCTCTCTCTCTCTCTCTCTCGCGGTCTCCAACTTCCCTCCTGACAGCAAAGGCTGAGGGAGACAAACCCAAGCCCCTCCGACAGCATAGCTGCTTCAAAGACGGATTATCTGTCTTCCTGTTCATAGATCACCTCGTCATGTGACCAGTTTTCAGAGCGCTGTTCACGGGCACTTTCACAACTGTCCAAGGGAAACCGTTGGAGAGATTTTCGTTTTTCTTTCATTGCTGACCGCTGGTTGTTGTTTTTTTTCTTCTTTTCCTGTTTTCTCTTTAAGAACTTTAAACAAAGCAGGGATTACAATTTCCTCCTGGATGCCAGAGAGAATCTTATGAAAAACTGCACTGACGCATTCTCAAATTTCTAGCTGAACCCATTCCTGACCCTAGTTCTCAAAGCGTCAAACTGTAAAAACATGTTTATGAAAGACATATGCATGCTATATGAACATTTCTTATTTTGTTAATAAGTTTTACAATAATTTTCCCCGAGTTGTTGTTGGTGTGTGGCCTCCTTTGAAGACGCCTTGTCTGTGACCTCTAGGTGTGCATCTGTGACCTTTGACCATGACCTTCCACCTACAAGTGTCATCATTACTTTCCACAATGAGGCCCGGTCCACGCTTTTGCGCACCATAAAAAGGTGAGAACCCTTACAAAACTGGAACTTGCAGCTAATATGAAGCGCATTTGCCACAAACTAAATTGTTTACCACAAAATGTTGCCAGAGGTTTGTCAGTGTTTGCCAGTAGTGGCGAACTAAAAACTTTGCCAGAAGTGAATGGCAGTTCCCACAAAGCTAATTTGCATGTGAAAATATGAGCTTGCTGCAAATGTGGCCCCAATGCCAAAGGTTTGCTGCAAATTTGCTTGAAGGCCAGTATTTTTGTAAGGGAATCAGTAAGTGGATCAGTGGGGATCTCGGGGCTGGGTGTTACATGATGCATGTTACTTTTGACCCAGGGGTGGGTAAGAAGCAGGTGGTTTAGTCTGACTCATCTCTCGCCCTTTCTTAGTGTACTCCTGAGAAGCCCCGCCTCTCTAATCCAGGAGATAATCCTTGTAGATGACTTCAGCACAGACCGTAGGTATCTCCCTTCTGAATGGACACAAGCATGCACACGCGCACGCAAACGCACACACACACACACACACACTAAACTGTCTAAGTGGGTTTAGTAGGCTTTTCATCACTGCTGAAATGGAGAGGTTTAAAATGTGACTCCCCTCTGATTGGACAGGCAATATAGGAGAACCTGTCTTTGTGATGCTATAGTAGATGTTGTATGTTGTAGAGTGTCCTGAGGGTAGTTGTTTAGCTGTGTACTAGCCTGTGTTATGTGCCTCCTGTGAGAGCACCCTGTGTCTACCTACTGCCTGTCAATCAATCTGTCACTGAGCTGCACTGTAATTCACAGCCTGTCTCCGAGCCACAATGGTGTTCATAGCCCATCTCTGAGCCATAGTGGCGCACACAGCCCATCTCTGAGCCACAATGGCATACACAGCCCATCTCTGAGCCACAATGGCATACACAGCCCATCTCTGAGCCACAATGGTGTACACATTTTGAAAATGCTTTAATGGTTTACATGATTATCAGTGTCATCTCAGTAAAGTCTTTTTAGAGTGCTAAAAACATGTTGTACAAAATAAAATGTTATAAGATATTCACACATTTAAAAAAAGATAATTAATCTAAAAACATTGGCAAAGATTAAATTATCATCTCTGAAGGAGCAAATAGCCGTATTTAAAGACCACTGCCGAATAAAACCTTCTCGGTGCTTTGTAGAATCTAAAATCAATCCACACTCTGGCCCTAACCAGTGAGACAAATAACTGAATAATAGCTTGTCTTGTTCTATTTTCCATGCAATCTCTTCAGCTTTTATAAATGGAAAGAGAACGAGGGAGAGAGAAAGAGAGAGAGAGAGGGAGGGGAAAAGAGGGAAAAAGAGACTGATGTCTGTGGCTAGCAGTGGACTTTTGGGAGATAGATGACCACGCAGTGCTCACAAATTCTGAGAGATGCAGACCTCACGCACAGCCCACTTTACGGAAGAAATCCCTTGAAAAATACATTTCTCTTGTAGACCGCAGTGGCAAAGAGCAAGCAGGATCCTTTTACTGGAGCTCATTTTAGTTCTGGGACACACAGGAACATTAGGATAAGACAAATTGTGCATGTTTTCTGTTGAAAGCAGACAGAGAACATAGAGAAATTACAAAATTATAAAGATGCCATTTAACTACATGAGGGTAGTTAAATGGTGTCCATTTTCCTTTTTGGGGTCAGCCTTCTCTTCACAGTCAGCTAAATTACTGTCTTTGCGTTGTCCACATATTGTAGCTCACCCAGATTAACACCATATGAGTCATATATACAGGCGAGCATGAGGGCCCATACCAGCATTGGAAGATGTGACGTTTGGCCAGGTCTGGACAGGGCCATTCCAATAGCAGCTAGCACTGTTACTTTGAGAGGGTCTGAGTGCACATTCAGTTCATAGCAGTACATTATTGTACAGCAAGGATGTGGTGAAATAAGGTCTATTGTGAGCGGCAGTGTTGTTCCCAATACTTCAGTGGATCAGTAATACAGGAGTGCCCCCCCCCCCCCCCCCCCTTCAAATCCTATTAATTCTATCCTGAATTGATGAAGTCAAGCATTTGTTTTGTTGCTAAACTGAATCACATGCAGTCTTTACACATGTCAGTTGCCACACAAACACACACACACACACACATAAATTCACACCTACACAAACATTCAAGGCCTGGTTGTCATGACGCCAAGGAGGGCTGAATCCTGTAGAAGCTGTGGGGAAGCAGAAGCCTGCTGCCCCGACCGACAGTAATCCAGTCAGATCACCTCTCCGCAGCTCCCTAACACCATCTGTCCTCTTTACACACAAGCGCGCGCACACACACACACACACACACACACACACACACACGCGCACACACACACACACACACACACACACACACAGAAGCGCACACGAACACACATACACACGCACACACACACACAAGCGCACACACACACACTTTTCTATTTCTCTCACACACACACACACACGCACAGAAGCGCACAAAAACACACATACACACACACACACACACACACACACGAGCGCACACACACACACTTTTCTATTTCTCTCACACACACACACATACACACACACACGCACAGAAGCACACACACACACACTTTTCTATTTCTCTCACACACACAAACATACACGCACGCACACACACACACACACACACACACACACGCACAGAAGCGCACACACACACATATACACACACACACGAGCGCACACACACACACTTTTCTATTTCTCTCACACACACACACACACACACACACACACATTCTCTCTCTCTCTCTCGCTATTGCTTTCTCTCTCTCTCACACACACACACACACACACACACACACACACACACACACGCACAGAAGCGCACACACACACATATACACACACACACGAGCGCACACACACACACTTTTCTATTTCTCTCACACACACACACACACACACACACACACATTCTCTCTCTCTCTCTCGCTATTGCTTTCTCTCTCTCTCACACACACACACACACACACACACACACACACACATTCTCTCTCTCTCTCTCTCTCTCTCTCTCTCTCTCTCTCGCTATTGCGTTCTCTCTCTCTCACACACACACACACACACACACACACACACACACACACACACACACACACACACACACACACACACACACACACACACACACACACACACACACACACACACACACACATGATTTATGTGGATTAGCAGGATCATCCATGCTAATGCCTTTCCCTCTCTACTGACCACCAGTGGAGCTCTACTTGATTTAAACAGGGAGGCGAGCAGAAGGTCAAATCGCTGTTGATCCTCCGGTCAAGAGTCACCTCTCTGCAGTGTTGTGTGTGTGTGTGTGTGTGTATATGTCTATATGTATGTGTGTTTGTGTGTGTGTCTGTGTGTGAATATGTATATTTATGTGTGTGTGTGTGTGTGTGTATGTGTTTGTTTGTTTGTGTGTGTGTATTTTTGTACCAATGCTGTGTGCACAGACCCTTGAATGTGTGTGTTCGTTGCGCATTGGGCCATGGCTGTAATGTGCTGTTCTCCATCCCTCTCAGCTGAAGACTGCCAGCTGCTCGCACTGATCCCCAAGGTGCGCTGCCTGAGGAATGAGCACAGAGAGGGTGAGTATGGAGCCATCTGCAGGGGACGTCCTGGGAGAGAGGGAAGTAGGGAGCAGGGAGGGAGGATGGAGGAGAGCAGGGAGGGAAGCAGGAAGGGAGGGAGCAGGGAGGGAGGGCAAATCACATAAGGAGAGGAGGGAGGGAATGCATCATTAGAATGTGTAGGAGAAGGGAAACTCCCTATACACATGGATTTTGAAGATGGCCGCTTTTAAAGAAATAGGGACCAGGTCTCTCTTGGAGAGTGGGGAGAGAAGCACAGGCTTTTTTCCCTCTTTTTTTTCGCTAACCAGCCCCCCTCGTTCGTTTCTCTGCCCCTCTCAGGTCTCATCCGGTCCCGGGTTCGTGGGGCTGGTGTCGCCTCTGCCTCCATCCTCACCTTTCTGGACAGCCACTGCGAGGTCAACACGGATTGGCTGCAGCCCATGCTCCAGAGAGTCAAAGAGGTACAGACTCTTACATACTCTCTCGTTCAGAGAGTCAGAGATACAGATGCTTGCTAACTCTTATTCAATGAGGAACAAAGTCTCTCCTTCAGAGAGTCAGAGATACAGAGGCTTGCTAACTCTTATTCAATGAGGAAAAAAGTCTCTCCTTCAGAGAGTCAGAGATACAGACGCTTGCTAACTCTTATTCAATGAGGAACAAAGTCTCTCCTTCAGAGAGTCAGAGATACAGACGCTTGCTAACTCTTATTCAATGAGGAACAAAGTCTCTCCTTCAGAGAGTCAGAGATACAGACGCTTGCTAACTCTTATTCAATGAGTAAAAAAGTCTCTCGTTGAGAGTCGGAGATACAGACGCTTGCTAACTTATTCAAAGAGTTAAAAAAAGTCTCTCGTTCAGAGAGTCAGAGATACAGACGCTTCCTAACTCTCACTCAGTCCCTCCCTAAAAGTCTCCCCGATGTGTATTTCGGGACTCCAGTGGTCAGTGTAGTTACAGTAATTGGAAGTGAATGGGAGATTACAGGACCTGCCTGGCAACATTAAACATGTAGAATCCTGAGGGCTCTCTCAGCCAATTAGTGATGTGAATTATATGTGTGGTCCCAATGATGTGTATTTTAGGGGTGTGTGGTAAGTTTCCAAATTCCGAAACAGTACTTTAGCTACGGATTTGCTGTGGATTTGAGTCATCCGGTTTTGGTGTACATGTGAAATAAACAACTGGATGAAGGATAAGGGGACCTGAAGGAGAAAACCCTTTTGTTTAATAACATTAAACAAAATGAAAGTTAATCAGACAGAATCCCAAAGTACAGTGTTCAGGCTAGAGATAAGTAGCAGCGCTTATTTCTCTGTTTGTGTACTCTTCAAAAATGTAGGGGTAACCTTGATTTAACCTTCATTCGAAAAGAAAAATCTATCTCCCTGCTCATGAGTACATGTTGTTCTCACACAGACTCAGAGACAGAGACAGATCATAGACACACAGCTGAGCTGTGCTGAACGTATATTCCTCTCTCAAACCCAACCACCGTTCCTTCTCCTCCCTCCAGCTCTACCTCATTCTGTCTCTTCACTGTAGTATACCCTATCCCCTTCCCTCTCCTCCTTACAGTGTACCCTATCCCATTCCCGCTCATCCTTACAGTGTACCCTACTCTGAAACATGTCTGTTCTCCAATGTACCCTATCCCCTTCCCTCTCATCCTTACAGTGTACCCTACTCTGAAACATGTCTGTTCTCCAATGTACCCTATCCCATTCCCTTTCCTCCTTACAGTGTACCCTACTCTGAAACATGTCTGTTCTCCAATATACCCTATCCCCTTCCCTCTCCTCCTTAGTGTACTCTACTCTGAAACATGTCTATTCTCCAATGTACCCAATCCCATTCCATCTTCTTTTTACGGTGTACCCTACTCTGAAACATGTCTGTTCTCCAATGTACCCTATCCCCTTCCCTCTCATCCTTACAGTGTACCCTACTCTGAAACATGTCTGTTCTCCAATGTACCCTATCCCATTCCATCTTCTTTTTACAGTGTACCCTACTCTGAAACATGTCTATTCTCCAATGTACCCTATCCCATTCCCTCTCATCCTTACAGTGTACCCTATTCTGAAACATGTTTGTTCTCCAATGTACCCTATCCCATTCCCTTTCCTCCTTACAGTGTACCCTACTCTGAAAGATGTCTATTCTCCAATCTACCCTATCCTCTTCTCTCTGCTCCTTACAGTGTAGCCTACTCTGAAACATGTTTGTTCTCCAATGTACCCTATCCCATTCCCTTTCCTCCTTACAGTGTACCCTACTCTGAAAGATGTCTATTCTCCAATCTACCCTATCCTCTTCTCTCTGCTCCTTACAGTGTACCCTACTCTGAAACATGTCTGTTCTCTAATGTACCCTATCCCCTTCCCTCTCATCCTTACAGTGTACCCTACTCTGAAACTTGTCTGTTCTCTAATGTACCCTATCCCCTTCCCTCTCATCCTTACAGTGTACCCTACTCTGAAACATGTCTGTTCTCTAATGTACCCTATCCCCTTCCCTCTCATCCTTACAGTGTACCCTACTCTGAAACATGTCTGTTCTCTAATGTACCATATCCCATTCCCTCTGCTCCTTACAGTGTACCCTACCCTACTCCATTCCCTCTCCTCTCTCACAGTTCTGACCAGGGTTGCTATCTTTGACTCACAAAAAACCTGGACAACGCATTTCACAAAGTAAATAAATTATTAAATCGGACATGTTGCCCACAAACCATGAGATTCTGTCCATGTAAGCCTATTCAGATATCAACACTGTATATATTTTCTGATAACAGAAACTTAAATAAATAAAAAAATAGATTTTTATAAAAACTGCGACATTTGGTAGTCTGGGAAATGCAGCACATTTTCCGGGACAGACAATCAAAAAAACAAGGACATTCAAGGGAAAACCAGGACCGGTGGCAACCCTAGTTCTGACTGTGTGTGTGTGGCCTGCAGGATAGTATCCTGTAACGCATTATTCAAAAGATTATATGTTAGGACATAGATTCTGTCAGTTTGTGTCTGCACCGAGTCTGGTGAACCGATTGCTGACAGGACCACGGAGAATATGAAAATAATTAGACACTTAGTGATAAAAATAAAAGAGCTAACGTGCCTCTCTCAGACAAACACTTCTGCCTTTCATCTTCAGAGTACAGGTCTGGTGTTTGTTTGTTAACTTGGCCTGTGGACAGAAAGGGCGGGAGGGAGGGAGAAAGGGAGAGAGGGAATGGGCAGAGGAAGGCAGAGAGCAACAGCTGTGGAATTGCAGTTAAAATTCTTTTCTGCAATCGTAGAAGCTGGTGAAATCTAATTTTGAAAAAAATAAAAAAATAAAAAAATAAATAACATTATTGAAAGCTGCATTGAAAGTGCCTGCTTAAGTCTGCCGGGGAGATTATTTTTTATCGCCCTCTCCCGGGACCGTCACTTGTGAGTTCACAGCGAGTTCACTCTCTTCAGACGCACGTCAGCATTAATTGGAAGAGGTTCGCTTTAATTGTCCTGTCGTAACGGGACCCCACGTCTCTTTACTCTAGGTATCATGTTCCTCGCCACAGGGGTCGCCATGGTCACCACAGTTAACCCTCTGCAGTCAGTGAGTTCTGTGGGGGCATATTCTGGAACAGGATGGTCATATTTTGTACAGTATGCAGATCATCAGATGAACCTGTATCTTCTTTGGAAATGATGCGGAACACTGATGGCGATTGTCATCGAACATGATTGCAGATTAAACCGTTTAACAATTTCAGGCCTTCTTCAAACCTGGGACAGTCAAAGCACTGTGCTTCTGCCCTGCTCAATGTTTTAAAGCTCATCTGGGTAATTGTATATTTGTTTTTCTTTTTGTTTTGCGCATTTCAGCTTGACTACTGTGGTCACTACTTTAAACCTGCTGGGAACCTTTAAACAGGGGCTCCATTAACAAACCCTGTGGTGTTTTTCTCCCTTTAAAAAATAAGATAAATGAAGGGAAGGTGACAGCATTTCTTCTACATCACCTGGACATAGTAAAGACGAAGAGAATGTGTGATAAGTCTGTTTTCCTGGGAAGCAGCCTGACAGTAAACACAAGCTGACGAAGCCCATGAACGGAGGTGGAAAATCCAGGTTCAGAAAGTAAAAGTCCCGCTCCACCATTTTGTTCAAATCACCCGGGTTTGCTAATTAGCACAATTCCTCAGCCAGGAGGTAGAAATAATTAGTGAAATCAGCTGGCGGAGTTTATGGGTGGAAGAAACACGCGGCAAGACTTGCATACGTTCCCTCCCTCTCTTCCTTGTGTGACTTTCTGACCCCTGACCTTTCCACCTCTGCCCTTGAGAAGCACCGAAGTGGCGGTAACCTGCGCTTCCCCCCCCCCCCCCCAGGACCACACACGGGTCGTCAGCCCCATCATCGACGTCATCAGCCTGGACAACTTCGCCTACCTGGCAGCCTCCGCTGACCTGAGAGGGGGTGAGTGTGCCGCCCCCCCGCTGTTTCAGAACAAGCGCTCCTGTGTGGAATCCGCAGGGCCGTAGTGTGATGCAATGGTGAGGGAACTGGACTTGTGACCTAAAGATTGCAGGTTTAATTCCCAGGCAGGACACTGCCATTGTGCCCTTGAGCCAGACGCTTAACCTGAATTGCTTCAGTGAAATATCCAGCTGTGTAAATGGGTGTAAAAATGAGAAGGTTGCGTAAGTTGCTCGTTGGTCTGCTAAATTCCCATAATGTAAAGAATGTCATGTAATCTGCAGGAGTACTACACCGGATTTGTTTCTCTTTTCCCCCCCGTGTCTCCCAGGGTTCGACTGGAATCTGCACTTCAAGTGGGAGCAGATTCCCATTGAGCAGAAGATGGCCAGGACCGATCCCACGCAGCCAATCAGGTGATTGTGTTTGTTCATCCGCACTGCTACTTCAGTTCAGCCAACATCAGTCCTCCTCCTCCTCCTCCTGCTCTTCCTCATCCTCTTCCTCATCCCGCGTGTGTCTGTGCTGTGGTTCTGACCCGTAGGACACCGGTCATCGCAGGCGGGATCTTTGTGATGGACAAAAGCTGGTTCAACCACCTGGGGCAATACGACACCCACATGGACATCTGGGGAGGAGAGAACTTTGGTGAGCCAGTCCGATTTCTATCCTCATGGTCCTTGCCTCAGGTTGCCAGGTTACGTTACTGATTCAATACGTTCTGCCTGCACACGCTTGATGCAGATCTCTACAAATAAAAAAGGCAACCGCATTGATGGAATTCTGCCAAAGATGTGGCTTCCTGTACCTCTCTACGAAGTTGGTTAGTGTAATTACACAAGTGAACAAGCCCATTCTGGTATATTTGTAGACAAGGCTGCCATTCTGGTATGTTTGTAGAACACATCCTTCAGCATTTGCCAGGTATTTTGGTACTTTCTCAACTCTTACAGTTACTTAAAATGTAGCTTATTGCCTGTAAATCAACTACATACACTGAACATCATCATTTAAGAAAGTCGCAGAATGACTTGAGCGTTTAATAGAAAGTGGTAGAATCACAAGCCAAAAATACAAATTTGATAATAAAAAACTGAACATATATAAAGATTAAAAAAGAAATAATAAACCCCCATGTCAAAACCATGATAAACTAATCAAACTAAATAAACATATTCTCGACCTGTTCCAAAGAGGTTTGGAACTCTTTTGCAGCAGGATTGTGGGTAAAGTAGTTTTCCCCCATGCCTGTCTCTGTGGTGCATACAAGCCTGATTTGCACAGACTCTTCTAAGCTGTTGACTGCATGCCATTCCAATGCAAGCCAATATGCTGGTTAGCAGTTCAACTGTTGAAGATTCACTCACTGTTCAAATAACTCAGCCCAGAACATCTCTAAAATGTAACTTTCCTGCAGCCACCTACAGAACGCCCACCTATGCCGTGTTTGTGTTACGCCCCCCCATAATAAAGCTCAACCCCCACAGCTAAGGCCAGTAATTGTATGCTAACGCTACACTGGATTCCATACTGTGATTATCAAAAATAAGAAAGAAGCTAATGTTATTTCTAAAATGAGAATTATCTGCAACAGAATACTGGGGGAATCTATCAGCAGTTTTGAGCTTCAGGTGAGGATTGTAAGTAAAAAAATCTAATCAGAAATTCAGAAATCTGTTCTTTATCTTTTGCATAATTGCCATAGTAACGGGTCAAAGCGTGTATAGCCTACATGTTGCACTTAGCCCGCCTCCCAAAAATCGCTCCTACCCGGCCCCCCCTCTACTGGGCTGCAATCTCACCAAGGGCGGCACAAGGGCTAGAGCTGTGCCCAGTAACGGTTCAAAACAAGCTTTTATCTTATCAAAGAGCGTTGTCGAGCAGCCAGGTCTACGCCAGAGAAAATGCCCTGCAATGCCTTTAAGCAGGTCTTCTGCTTTAAAATGGGCCTTAGCCACAATAAATAAATAAATAAATTTAAAAGAGTAAACGCAAGGACAAATGAGCTGCTTGTATTTGTTTAGATAAAATCATAAAATGCCCCTCCCCTAGTTGTATGTGAGAGAGAGGGATGATGCACTGCGGATTGAGTCTTGTTCAGTGAGTTTATTTGAAGAGGAGCAGCTCTTTCCTTTTGATGGAATCCCGGGCAGGAACTCTGGTTGTCATGGAGTCCGGTTCTCAGTCTTCCGATCCAGCACTCAGAACAGTGTTAGTTCAGCTCCCAGCTCCCAGTGGAGCGCCCAAGCAGACATTTTTACAAACTAAGCTTCTCAGCGTTTTTATTTATTTATTTTTTTGCCTGTGTTTTTTTTGCTAATGCATTGTTGAATGTTACAGTGCGTTTTATTGTGTGGCGCATTGTCCTTTGTGTCTGTAATGTTTTATTCATAGATCCATTTTTATAAAGGAGCCTACGCATATATGCTGTTGTTTGACCTTTTGCTAATTTGTGTTTATTTCTCTCTGTGCGCTGTCTCTTTCCTCTCTACTTCCCTTGTCTCTTGCCTGATACTTCCCCTCTCTCATCTCACTCTCTCTCCCCTTCTCTCCTTGCCCCTTCTTACTGTCTGCCCCTCCCTCTCTCCTTCTCCCACTCTCCCCCTCACTCCCTATCTCTATTCTCCTTTGTTTCTTTCTTTCTCTCTAACCCCTTCTTACGCTCTGCCCCTCTCTCTTTCCCTCTCTCCGTCCCTCTCTCTCCGCCCCTCTCTCTCTCCCAATCTCCCCTCTCTCTCTCTCCGTCCCTCTCTCTCTCCCAATCTCCCCTCTCTCTCTCTCTCTCTCTCCGTCCCTCTCTCTCCCAATCTCCCCCCCTCTTTCTCTCTCTCTCTCCATCCCTCTCTCTCCCAATCTCCCCCCTCTTTTTCTCTCTCTCTCCCTGTCCCTCTCTCTCCCAATCTCTCTCTCTCTCCATTCCTCTCTCTCCCAATCCCCCCCCCCTCTTTCTCTCTCTCTCCGTCCCTCTCTCTCCCAATCTCCCCCCTCTTTTTCTCTCTCTCTCCCTGTCCCTCTCTCTCCCAATCTCTCTCTCTCTCCATTCCTCTCTCTCCCAATCTCCCCCCCTCTCTCTCTCTCTCTCTCTCTCCTTCTCTCTCCCAATCTCTCTCTCTCTCTCTCTCTCTCTCTCTCTTTCTAATTGTAATACAGTTATTATACTGCCCCTAAATAGTTAGGATGGGTAAAATGCAGAGGACAGATTACCCCACAGGGTAAATAAAGTATATATATCCCTCTCCCTCTCCCTCTCCCTCTCCCTCCCTTCGTTCAGAGCTGTCGTTCAGGGTGTGGATGTGCGGGGGCAGCCTGGAGATTCTGCCCTGCAGTCGCGTGGGCCACGTCTTCAGGAAACGCCACCCGTACGATTTCCCAGAAGGCAACGCTCTGACGTACATCAAGTGAGTGGGCAGGCGCGGCGGGCACACCGGGCGCTGACGGTGGCTCGCCTCCTGGAATCGCTGCAGCCCGTTTCTCTCCTGTGGCTCTCCTGTGGCTCTCTGTAGCTCTCTGTGGCTCTCCTGTGGCTCTCTGTCGCTCTCTGTAGCTCTCCTGTGGCTCTCTGTCACTCTCTGCGGCTCTCCTGTGGCTCTCTGTGGCTCTTTGTAGCTCTCTGTGGCTCTCTGTAGCTCTCTGTAGCTCTCATGTGGCTCTCTGTGGCTCTCTGTAGCTCTCTGTAGTTCTCTGTGGCTATCTGTAGCTCTCTGTAGCTCTCTGTGGCTCTCTGTGGCTCTTTGTAGCTCTCTGTAGCTCTCTGTGGCTCTCTGTGGCTCTTTGTAGCTCTCTGTGGCTCTCTGTAGCTCTCTGTAGTTCTCATGTGGCTCTCTGTAGCTCTCTGTGGCTCTCTGTAGCTCTCTGTGGCTCTCTGTAGCTCTTTGTGGCTCTCTGTACCTCTCTGAGGCTCTCTGTAGGTCCCTGCCGCTCTCTGACTCTCCTCTCGCCCTGTGTGTTTGACAGGAACACACGCAGAGCAGCAGAGGTGTGGATGGATGAGTATAAACAGTACTACTACCTCGCCCGGCCTTCCGCACAGGGAAAGTCCTTTGGCAGGTGAGCCTCAAATTCCCCCCCCCCCGTCTCCCCCGTCCCTCTCCTTCTCCCTCTCCCTCTCCTCCCGCCATTCTGGAATGCGAGCAATAAATCTTAGTGAATATATCTTATTTACACAATGGAGATATTCACGTTTTACAAAGTTGTTTTTTTCTCCCAATTCCCGTCCCTCAATTCCCAACACGGGCCACGTGCAGCATCTCGGACCGCCTGGCTCTCCGTCGCAAGCTCAACTGCAACTCTTTCCGCTGGTACCTGGAGAACGTGTACCCTGAGCTGAAGTGAGTGTGGCCATGACACCCCCATAACTGAGCTGTTTAACCGCGCGCTGCCATGTCTGGGTATTCAGATGAGCTCTCTGTGGCATATCCCAGCTAATATACTGGTTCCCAGTGCGATAATGCACTCCAGGGCCCGCAACTCAATTCTGACTGTGTCAGTGTCTTCTGTGGCCGTAGCCGTGTCCATGGAGACAGCTGGCACAGTATCGCTCATCTCATTGGGCAACAGCGCCTCCTTTGGTCAGTCAGGTGACTGCAGCCGTCCTCCAGCACTATCATTGCCCAGCCCAGCCCAGCCCAGCTCAGCTGTTGGACTGCAGTGTGGGAAGAAGGGCTAGCTGTGCTAGTCTGCACCCTCTCAAATTGCCGCAGGCTGTTGCAGAACTGGAACAGGCTCATGATTGTAAATGGACATTCCAATATGGGGAATTCCATACCAGTGTTGTACAATTATCTCTCTTCCCTCCCTCTCACTCTCTCTCCCTCCCTGTCCCTCTCTCTCTCTCTCTCTCTCTCACTCCGCCCCCCCCTCTCACTCTGTCCCTCCCTCTCCCCTTCTCTCAATCTCCCCTCACTCTCTATCTCTGACCTCCTTTCTCTCTCTCTCTCTCTCTCACTCTATCCCTGTCCCTCTTTCTGCCCCTCCTCCCTCCCTCCCTCCCTCTCTCTCTCTCTCAGGATCCCTAAGCAGGAGCCAGTGTCCAGCATGCTGAAGCAGGGCGGTTTGTGTCTGGAGTCCCACGGTACAGAGAGCCTGGGCCTGGGAGAATGCAAGGGCAGCGGGGCCATCTGGCCCCAGTCACAGGTCAGGGCAAGACAACCAGGGACCCAGAGTGTGTTTATCTGTGTGTGTGTGTGTGTGTGTGTGTGCGCGCAATGCATGTTTGTGCATGTGTGTATGTGTGTGTGTGTGCTTGGGTGTGTATGTGTATGTACATGTGTGTGTGTGTATGCGCATGAGTGCGTGTGTGTGCATGTTTGCGTGTGTGTATGTACAGTATGTGTGTATGTGTATGTGCGTGTGTATGTGTGTGTATGCATGAGTGTGTGTGTGTGTGTGTGTGTGTGTGTGTGTGTGTGTGTGTGCCTTTTCAGATTACTTGTTAACTCCTTCATTCTCAGGCATGCCAGCCCTCTGTTCACCTCTCTTGTCATAGCACTTGGTTTATTGCTGTGTATTTTCACAGAATAGTTTCACACTTCTTCATTTACCCGTTCCTGGCTCTAGGTGTTGACACTCCGTGAAATTAACATAATGTACGTTAGCATGTGTCTGTGTACGTGTTTCTCAGAGTCTGTGTATGTGTGTGGATGCATTTCCATGTGCGTGTGTGTGTGACTAAATGTGTTTACAACCGTATCTCCTGACAAGATCATTTTCAGGGAGTTCTGGATGGTGATTGGTTCTGCCGTGAATTTAAGCAGGACTGGCGCTTCAGCCAATCGTGAGCCGCGTGTCTGTCTGCCTCCCCACAGAAGTGGACCCTCGCTGAACCTCTGATTCGCCAGCAGGACCTCTGTCTTGCCATCGCTGCCTTCTCTTCCGGGTCAAAGGTCAGGATGGAGCCCTGCAACCCGAAAGATGGCAAACAGGTGAGCTGACGGACTTCTCTGTGATCCGGGGAATGTGTGAAGGTTGGTCAGTGAGACGTGGTGTATGGGCCAGAGGGACAGGGTACAGAGGGACAGGGTACAGAGAGTTCCAAAGTTCCTCAATCAAACTTTTTATTTTTATCACAGCCCTGGTTTCCATTCCGGAAGTGCACAGGGCACTCGGAACCCTCCCGAATCCGGAACATGGACTACAGTAAAAAGAGCTGTTCCGGGTTTCACTATGTGCAGTTATACAGCTAACACAATAATCCTGCTTCTGAGTAAACCCCCCCCCCCCGGCCGTGCACGAATGACCAACACAACTCAGACGATGGGCGGATTGCACATAACCGTTTCCTTGGAGACAGCAGGGGGCAGTGTAGAGAGGGCACTACTCTAACGGAATGTGACCGTGTTTATTTTTTAAACATGGTTGCCCCTCAGCTGCGGAAGGCATGTTAGATAAAAATGTGCTCAGGGACAGAAGCTCCGACAGAGCTCAGAAAACTGTTCCTTAGGGGAGGTCTATTGTAACGGGCCAATTCAGAGAGGGGATCTCTATCCTCTTTCCTCTCCCCTGGCTACCCTGGGATAATGACTGGGAACAGGCTCTCTCCTGCCTGGCCAGTTGGCTGGTTTCCCACTGATTAGAGTGAGTGGAGCTTGCTCATTCCTGGCTGGATTTGGACCAGCACCAGGGTGATTTATGATCCCAGGAGTAAGCGTTGTAACCCAAAGCATGTGTGAGATTGTGCTCACATGTCCTGGGACCTGGAGGACAAGGAAGCCATTCTCTGTTCCTGTGGACGTCGGGGTATCTTCCCAGCGTTGCTCTCGTTCGGTTTTCGTCGTGGTTTGAGGCCGTACCTCCGGCCTCCCAGATTTCGTGAGATCTGGCTACGTTTTTTTAAGTCCCGTCAGGTCCACGCCCCGTATCTAAATTTAACGCCCTCAAAGGGCTGTCGCATTCCCCCTCCTGGTGTCATAGCTAAAATTCTTAATACGATGATGTTGCAAGTCACACCCACACATCTGGGCTGTGAAATTAATTGGAAGCCCAGTTCATGTTTCGCGTGTGTAGCCGTGTCGTTTCCACGTGTCAGGCGCTGTGTTGCACGCCACATGTGGTGTGCTGCTAATGGAAAGCCGACTGGGGTGTGTGTGGAAATCTGTCCCGTCAGTCTGTCAGTCAGTCTGAGAGCATTGAGTAACTCAGAAACTGTCTGATCGTCAACTTTCTTCTCCGGCTCCAACATAACCCCTGCTTCACGCCCCCCCCCAAAAACTAGGGTGACCATGTACTGGATTTAAAAAAAAAGAGAACAGGGACAGGAGGGTGTTATGAACATAATACTAAGCTATTTGCTTGTTTATGTACGGTCTATGGAACAAGCAGAACGTAACCAGACACTTATAGAATTCCAGGCTGGATGGATATTTTCGGACCCAAAAAAAAAATGCCCAGGAAAAAGAGGACGTCTGGTAGAGCCTACCAGAAACACATTTTACCCCCCCCCCCACCACCATCCCTACCTCATCTCCACTGTCTGCCCCCCCCCCCCCCCTCCCAGGACCCCACCTATTGCTTCTGCAGGTCTCCATGTGTTCCCACTCAGCCATGTTTGGCCCAGTCCGGGATCTGTTGTTGTTTGAAGTTTCATTCTGATTAATTTATCATAGGCCTGCAGGGTTTAAGCCGTCGCTGCTCCGTTGATTTATCAACGACGCAAACTCTGCATGCACCTCAAAACACGTCAGTTCCTCCAGGAAGTATCTCAGCAATTTCCCGTCATTTGTGGCCCCCGTCCTCAGGGGTGTGCTTCTTTAAAAAGGTTTCGGTTCTTGGAAGGGCAAAATGTAGACCGTCAAGTGCTTCTTCCCAGAATTGTTTTTTTTGCCATGAGTAATAAATACAAAGTAGATTTCCACAGAATACAATGAAGTGTATACAGCATTGAATAAATTTGAAAAAATCAAATCGCGAATCGCAAACATATGGACCTGGATTCAATAAAATCTTTGTTCTTAACTTTGACATTAAAATTAATGTGTGTTCATTTTTTTGCCCTCACAAACACAGTGTGGTAAGTGAATTTTGGTCACAGCTGAATTCACTAAAGTGCTTTTCTGAATTAAAAAAAAGCCTGTCATAGTTGCTCATAAATGCTAATTTAATCCAGGCCTTGATATTTCCGGTTTTCGTATTTTTCAAAAACACAAAGCAAAATAATCCAAGGTTTTCAACAACAAAAAAAGGTTGTTGTGGAGCAGTTAGGGGTCGGGCGCTTTCTTCAGGAGTTAAAAGAAATGACAAAATGACCACGACCCCCAAGTCTGTGTTTTTTTTCTCTCCCCCCAGAATAAGGACCTTCCCACACACACTGCGAGCGCCTAGAGTCGCTAAATGCTGATTTCCGTCTTGTGGTCATGTGTCAGTGTGTTCAGTATTCTTTTCTTCTGTTCTACACACATCACAGTGTATGTGACGGTTGCCCTGTTGTTTTTTCTCCCTAACCCCGTCCCCACCCTCCCTAACCCCGTCCCCACCCTCCCTAACCCCGTCCCCACCCTCCCTTACCCCGTCCCCACCCTCCCTGACCCCGTCCCCACCCTCCCATTGCAGAAGTGGAAGCCGAAGGGCCCAGCCTTGCAGCAATTAGTCACCGGCCTGTGTCTGGACAGTCAGCCCCCTGCTGGCCCCCCTGTCATCGCACAGTGCCGGCCTCAGCTTGCCAGCCAATCCTGGGAGCCGCAGCTGCTCACCTGATCAAGACGGGACTTGGGTGTAGGCGGCGGGTGGGGTGGGGTGGGGGGGGGGGGGGTGCAAGTGGGGATGGGGGGGGGGGGGGGTGGTTGTGTTGGATCGGAAGAAGAAACTGGTTACGCACTAGGACTCCTTGGATCACAAACGCACACGGTCACTGTTTGAAGAGCCACTGTCAGGAAGCAACGGTGTCCCAGGACTCCTATGTTTTCAAGTCAATTTTGTGGACTTCCAGAGTCCCGAATGTCTGAATGAGAATTGGGAAGGGGTTTAGGAGAAGGGGCTGGGGGCGGGATTGGAAGTTTTGTGCATCCTCAAATCCCCCTGAACTACCATTGAGCTTACACCTTTAGTTCCTCACCTTCACCTTCACCTTCACCTTCAAAATGGACATTTCTTTCCCCTCATAGTTTTTGCTAGCTGTCTTCAATGAGTTCTTTCCACATTCCTCCCTTTTTTTTAAGTTATTTTTTTAGAAAGCTAGACCATCCTGGTAAAGTTTAGCCTCTGGTTGAATCAGAGGATTGGCCAGCTGGCTAGGTGGTCAGTTGAGTCGTCAGCAGCACAGACTGCATCAGAAGAACAAATGACCTGGGAGTTGGAATGTTCCACTGTGAGGCAGGGAGAGGGGTGCTGAGGGAGAGGTTTTGGATGAGACCATCTGAAGCACTTTCAGGCACACTCTTTGTTTTTGCATGGTTATCTTGTTGAAGACCACACTGAAAGGAGGAAAAATGAAGTGTCCACAACAGAGAATGTATTTTTTGTTGCTGTTGTTGCTGTTGTTGGTTTTGTTGTTGTTGTTGTTCTTTTTTAAATGTGTAAATATTTTAAATAAAATCTAAACTGACCTGGGTGCTCATGAAAAAAAGAAAAGAAAAATGTGTCAATTAAAAAAAAAACAAAGAATAAATAAAAGGAACATGAACAGAAAATTCTTGAACTCTGCTTACCGTGTTTATAAGTAATAAAACACTATACATACTAAGGAGATTCAGTTGTTTAAAAATGCATTGTGCACTGACGTTTGCTTATGATATCTAAATTTGTTTTTTTTCCCCTCCATTGAATAAATTTCTTCCCTTGCAGTAATTTTTGCTAAAGACCTATGCTTTCACATCAGATTTGTTCTTCTTAAACACTTATTCTCATAAAATGCACAAATGTATAAATGTATATACATATACTAGGCTCAATTCCCTATGTCCCTCTTGAAGAAGGAGAAATAGAGGTTTGTGGCTGGTGGCGCTAGTTGTAAGGTTACAGAGGTAAGTTTTCTCTAGGGATCTTGCAGTATACCCCATTGCTATGGTAACACAATGTCACGTGACACCTTGCTGCTTTTGGCCAAGTGATATAATGTATGGTTTCACTATGTTTGCACCGTGAGTCCACTGCTGAAGCTTCTTTGGCTGCAGTGTTGGCTTGGCCTCCTTTGTCTGTATGGGGGCCCAAAAATTTACATGTTTAAAACATGAATTTGATCAGCAACAGATGATGTTGTTCTAATAGTGACAGCCAGCCTGCTCTAACTGTTTTGTCCCTATGGTTACTGCAGTTGGACTGGGACCAGCATCACTGGTTCTTATTGAACAGGGATGATTATGATATTGTGTCTTTCTGGAGGGAGGAAGGGAAACCAGCGTGGTAGTGGTTCCTTTCCCCCTGTTTCTGATTCTCTGCTCTGAACTTCCGAACATTACAGACAGAAGTGTTCTTGTCAGCCATGTATATCCATGTGCTAAGAGTAAGAACTGAGCTAGGTAAGCTAGGTAAAGAAAGCTTTTGATTTCCGAGCTCCTTAATCCTGGGGCTTGCTCCAGAAAGCAGGATGGCTGAGTTAGCTGGATAACTGCACTGAGTAAAACCCGGAACCCTCCCAAATTTGGGACATGGACTGAAGTAAAAAGAGCTGTTCAGGGTTTTGCTTAGTGCAGTTATCCAGCTAACTCAGTAATCCCGCTTTCTGGAACCGGCCCCTGGTCTAACCTTCAGAAAACACAGCATCTGGAGAGCTTCAGTTCACTGGAAGAAATCACTTCAGTTCACTGTAAGAAATCAGGAAAAAATGCCGGGAGTGTGTTATTGTTTTCACCGATTGATATCCTTTGTTTTCACTATGTATCACTGGTGTCTGTTATTTTATCATTTTATTCTATTTATTCAGCTACCTTCTTGGCTAGGCTTCCCTTATAAAAGAGATTTTATCGCAATGGGACCTCCTGGTGAAATAAAGTTAAGGTTAAATAAAATAAAAACAATCAGGTCTCCACACGGCTTACAGTCAAATGGTCCAGAGAAAGCGCTTCATAAAGTCCCAGCGATATGCACAATCCTCTGATGCAAGATTGGACTCAAGCCAGAGAAAATATTTTATGTTTCCTCCCTTATTTTGTGGAAGAGACAGTAAAAGTAAAAGACTAGAAAGTCCAGAGAACATAAAAATGTAAGTTACAGCTTTAAACACATGCATTAATGTTTCTTATTTGGCTGATTTTCTGTAACACCCTGTGGAATTAAATAATCAAATGAATTCCGTCCATAATGCTTGCGTGCCTGCCGTGTTCGATGCAATACAAACTATGACCACCAGGGTGAAGGCTAACCTAAGGAATAATCTGTTAAATTTCAACACTCATGCAGTATGCCATTTACAGCAATGAAGGGAACAAGTTCAGATAATCTGAAATACATTAACATTTTTTAAATTAAAGATGTGCATAGGATTCTTAATTGTAATTCTGAAATTGTTATTTCCTCTATATTGGGTTGAGGATGCAACTGTTTATGATATAAATTATTGTGTTCTGGGGGTGAAGATTGCAAGAGAATGTAATGCATATGCTTCATGCTACAACTGAACTGCAGAGTCACAGTGAGGCACTCAATCAACTTGCTTCAGAGAGGAAACGGCCAACCACAGGCTTTCTATCCACCCTCCTTCAGAGAAGTGACTGACATGATGACACAGGCAACCTCAGGTTTTCGTCATGGTGACGGGAGGCGAGAAACCAGCCAAAGGTTCTTTTTATCAAAATATTTTGTTGTAAAATATGACCCAGTGTACGACCTTAGCCATTGACAATTGGCAGTAATTTGTATCAGGAAAGAAAATATCAGGATGTGCCCCACGTGTTATGTTTAGTACTTAGTCTTCATAATTTGCAGTTTGCAGTGACAGAAGAAGGGGAGTTCAACCAGAGATTCGGGGGGGGGTAGAGTTCTGCCAATAATCACCACTGTCACATCTGTCTCCAGCTGTAAGCAAGTGTAGATCAGCAGGAGACTTGGGTGTCTTCCACATGAACACAGTAGATATACAAAGCATAGATGTAGAACCATAGATGTGACATATCATGTAATGTAACAGTAATTTGTAATTCTGAAATGGAACAATTTGGCAGCCATCTTACCTGGGTACAGCTTTATTAGGAACCTATGGCAAAGTGTCATGTACTTTCTAACCCATTGTGATGTCATAATCGGGTCTCAGAAGCCAGATAGCTGAGGTGCATTCAAATTCAGTGAATAAGACTAACGTTTGCAAACTATTTCAAACTTTTTTCCGTTAGCTTTGTGTTTGCCGCAAATGTTTGCAAGCATAAGCGAATGGTCTGAAAAGGTAGTTTGTGGTGAACAAAAATGAATGCTGGACTGAAGGAAATCTGTCCCCAGATGGAGATTTCAATTGAAGATACCGGTAATGCAAACAATTTGGAACGTTCTTAAAAAAGCCGTTCAAATTTAACCGTTCAAAGAAAACATTTGCCACGCACGGTCGGCTCTGTTCGCTAAATTTGAACACACCTCTGATGATTGGCTCATAGATATAAAACCATGGTTACTGGCCACCATCTTACCTGGGTATGGTCTCAAAAATTGTGCCATTAACTATGACATATGTCACATCTATGATTCTATATCTATGATACACAGAGACACATAGACAAAAAAAAAAAGTTATTTTCTCCAAGGTTGTTGATCTTGTGGCCCAGAGGCCAAATTTTGACCATTTGATCACTGACAATAAAGAGGGGAAAAAAGTACTTTTGTACATGTGTCCAGGTCTGCATCTGTGACAGTGTCAGAATATCTCTCATTAGTGACAGATTAATAATAAGTAAGTGCATTGCATAGTTTGTTTGCACGTATGCATTTTCAGTATGAATCTAGGCCCCAGGAAGAAAAAGTACCACAGTGTCAAATCTGATACCTGAAGCAGTGGGTATTGCTTCTTTCCTACTACTCTTTGTTACTTCTCTTTTCAGCCCTGAGGGGAAGGGGGAAGAGATTGACAACAGGAACTCAAACCAAACAGCAGTTTCACAATGGAGACCTTCAGCTCTGGGGCAATCAGTCTTTCATCACAGGCCCCCGCACACCCACCTCAGACCATTGCCTGTTCCCCATTCTCTCAGCCTCACTAGGTCTATTCTTTACTTCCTGGAAACATCTTCCTGGAAATATCCCCTCTTTTCCAGACTTGTCATTCCACTCTGACCTCTGTGTGGTTTCCCTGTAACCTGTACAAAAAGGGCAGTGGAGGTGCTCCTTGAACAAGAGAAATAAAGGCTGAGGACGGCATTTCTTTGCTGTAAGATGATTTTTCACACACACACTGATTTACCAAGCAGCACACACTTGTGGCATTGCAATTTCAGCAATGCGTGCGTCCCGTACAGATCCTGGCATACATGCATTGCATACAGACAGACCGACAGACAATCTGCAATCTACACACATTCCCATGTTTTTCTTTGTATTCCCACAGCTCATTCCGTTTCGTTTGTCGTTTGTCCTGAACTTTCAAATATCCAGGATAACTTGTCCAGAGCTTCAAAAAAAGAGAATGCGAGATAACGACTGACAGAAAGAGAGAAAGAGAGAGAGATAAAGGGGGTTGGAAGTGCACAACAGGCTAGACAACCTTGTCAAGTAAACAGCTCTTATGGTATCCGCAGCGTATCGGAATTCCAAGAATGCGGCAGAGTGCAGCTCTCCACTCTGATCCATCCCCACGCGTAGCTATGCCTGGAATGCATGCTGCTGATTGGCCTTTCAATGGGTCAATTATTCATCAGAATCAAGGCGGGGATACAGTGTCATTTCACCCTGACGCCACTCTGGCCAATACAAATACTCGGCACTTAAAAGAGAGCACTTTAGTGGGAATACACAGGTAGCCCAGTGCTGTTCTCTGTATTGTCTGTCTCTGTTGCTCTGGCGTTGGTGTTCTTGGTGTTTAACTTTTCCACATTTATTTGATGACCCACAATGGTAGACATGGAGACAAAAGTGAAAACTGTTTAGCAAAATCTCACACTAACCGTAACACACATGGTGATGTGCTTTCTGAGCATATCAGAGGCTTATTGGAGTTAGTGTTCATCAGGAAAACCTTGTGCCTTATTTTTCTGTATAGAGAAGGAGAATCAGGATAAATTAACACAGACACAAGGGGAGACTAGACGATCAGCTCTTAAATAAGATCCCAACAGTATAACTGTTTTACATGATTTGTGAGCTGCTTTGAATATAAAAAAAGAGATCTATCTGAGTGAAGGTGTTTAATACAGATTGCTTCTTAAATTGGTCATGAAATTTCACAACGATAAAAACTTGAGGAGAGTTGTTGGCTGTGCTGTGTTCAAAAGGCAGAACACTGCCAAATGTTTCTCCTGAGAAAATGGTGGATGATAGTCTTGAGCTTGAGGCAAATTAACTCTTATGATCTTATAGGCTACCAACAAAGTCCACTATAGCAATAATGTCACCAATTAAGCTTGTATTTGTTGCAGCAGGGATTTCCTAATATTCACATCGCAAGACCAACTAAAATTAGCAACCTGGGGCTGAAGACCCCTACCTTTAAATATTTATCATTGGACACTTACAAACTTCACTACAGGCTACAATGCAGTGGCTATTTAACACACTATTACATGTAAACATATCTAAATCATGATGTTATATCATAGATATATTCAAAGCTAGCTAATAAGGTAGACAACAGCTATGTTCAGAATGGCTTGTGAAAATCTTATGCTATGCATGCTCTTGATGTTTGTGTAATGTTTTTTAAATGTTTCTTTGTGGTTAACTCACGTTACATTACTGTCAAGCTAACTAAATGAGAGGTAGGCTACAACTCCACATTTCATCAGAGACCCGTTTGCAGGGTAGCTTCATAGCTGCTGAAGCCAAGGACATTTGATCTCTGCAGTTTTGACGTCCGATGTTTTTTTTTGTTTTTTTTGACACATGCGCAAACGAGAAAGCATCAAGCTCACTGCAGGCAGTGGTGGTTCGGATGGAATTTTATTTGTTTATTTATTGGGAAATATATTGCTCCTGACATTTTTATTTTTTTTGCGATGCTTGTGTAAGATGTTCCCAAACCTGTTATTTTGGACCTGTAAATGCAGAATGCAACTTGACATAAGGGTGGAAATGTAAACTACTACTGAATGCTTATTGGCTAGATAGTAGTTTTCTAGCGGAACAGGGCGGAGCTTTATAACTACAGTCCATTGCCAAACAACCGGTTGGGTGCCCCGTGAATGGTCCTGACTGTCAAGTGCACTCACCAATCACAACCCAGAATTCCTTTTACATAGCAGGCGGTTTCCAATTGATTTAAGGAGGGGTGGTCCGTTGCTAGGGGTGATGTTAGGTTGAACCGGGGACTGGAATAGCTAAGGGAGCAGGTGAACAGACGAGAAACATTCGGCAACGCGACGGAGGGGGCAGTGCGCTGTTTGGTCCTCTTTAGGACTTCCTTGGAATTTAAATTATTTGGCCACTTGAGTGACCAGACTAGTGTGTGATTCGTGGTTAATTCGGCAAGCTACGACCCTGACCCTCTTCCCCCGTCCTGGAGCTGCTGTTGAGGTAAGGATGAAGCTGTTATGTTTTAGCTGACGGCATTAGCTAGCTATGTTCGCAACGCTAGCTGTACCTCGCTATTCTTTTCGAGGGAGGCAGCTAGCTAACGTTAGCTCTGGCTTGTGAAAGAAAACGCATTATGGTGTTATGGTGAGAGCTAGTTAGGCTAAGGCGTTAGCTAGCTAAAGGATGTACCTGGATAATCGGCAGTTAGCTTGCTAAGTTGCGGTACGGCCGTAACTGCACTTTATAGCCAGCAAGCTAAGTAGTCACAGCGCATTTATACGAGGTAGTTAGCTATACTTAACGTCACCTACCGCCGTTTTAGTTGCCTAACGTTAGCTGTGCTATCATGCTAACGTTAGGAAGCTGGCCAGCACACTCGGTGTGTTGACTTGGTTGGCTTATCTAGCTAGTTAACTGGCTTGTCACACTGAAGTCACAACCCTTCCAGGACAGGCGTATTACTGCCAAGCGCTGTATAATGTTACATTAACATAATTGAATAGTAAATTTAACGTTAGATAATACGTAGCGAAGTTTAACGGTGTAGCTATATTAACGTTCACTATTTGCTCTTTACAGTTTGTTTACGAACAAGCATGGTAGACTAACGTTAGATGGCTGTTAGCTAACGTTACTGTTAGTTCGCTAGTTTGATGGATAACGTTAGTGTTAGCTTGCCAACTAGCTAAACAGCCAAGCAATAGTTTTTGGCTTGTTAACATGACTAATGTAGTAGTAGCAAAAAAACTATCAATCTTCATGAGCAGCTTTACTTTAAAGAGAATATCGGGGCCCTAGCTACTTAAAGTGTGTTCTGTACAATTTGGCTGTAGGGAATAACATGTATTGTCGTATACAATGGTTAATCTGGTTAAACTGGCTCACGATTGATGGCAAATATAGCGATTTTTTAAATATAGCGAATGTTATCTATTTATAGTTGGCTAACGTAGTTAGTTAGGTAATAAGATGGATAGGAAGACACCGAGGATAGTCGTCGACACCTGTCTTCGAACAGGCTTTACACTGGAATGTTCAAAAAGCCATTTACATTCAACTGGATCCAGAAAAGTGCCGATCTAGTGACGGAGTAGCTTATAGGCTGAGGTTGGATTCTGGTGTTTACCCAAATCTTGAACATGTAAATCAGCGAGCAATTTTCATTCTCTGGGCCAAAAACTTCCTCTTGGAAAACCCTCATTGCTAGTAAGTAACGAGACGTTTGACCAATCGGTGGCCGTGCAGTGTGTGTAACTGAACACCCATACGACATGGTATCCACAGCTCCATGTGTGTGTTGCAATAGCACTTGGTGGCTTTGTTAAAGAAGACATGCTAGTTATTCCTGTATGCAGCTAACAACTTGCTTACTAGTTTCATGTTCGCGATTGGAATGTACCGACTTTACAGACAGCCCATTTAGCTAACGTTATCTATGTTATAAAATCTAGTGCTAGGACTTTTTTTTAGGACAATGGCGGTTAAACTTACGAAAGAGAACGTGATGTAAATAAAGGAATTGGTGCCTCTCTTTCATCTGAACGAACGTGTAATTTTGACTTGGAAACGAGAAATGACAGGCGTAATATTCTCATGTGGAAGTCACTAGCCGTCCGTCACCATTTCCTAACGGAAGGGTTTATTAAGAGGAATGCTGGGGTTCACACACTCGACCTTTTTATTGCTGGTTAACCATTAACGCGCCACAAATGTGTTTCACGATCTCTGTCCTGACCAAAGCGCTTTTTCGTGCCTTTCCTTTTTTTTAGTAACTAAGTAAGCGGCGGTAATGTCTCTGCAGCAGGTGTAAGAGGCCTCGATTTAGGCAGAAATGTCATATTCCTGGATCTTTCAGATTGGGCCTGATTGTGTGCATTTCCAGGGATAGAGTGCGGGGTTGGGGAACAGATGAAAGCATCTCTGTGGACTGGGCTGTGGGGCTGTTTTGGGGGAGCTCACCTATGGCCGTTTGAAGGCTGTATATTTTACAGTGTGAAGACCCAGGTATGGAGCCTCTGTGTTGCAGTGGGGGCGTCCGTCCACAGTGGCTGTGGCATGGGAGTGGGCTGAAGCTACTGTGGAAACGGTTATGCCATGCCTGGGCCCTTCCGCCATCGATCCGTGCGATCGATCGCCGTTGCAGCGCGCCTGCTGACGGCCGGAGTTGGACCGTGCAGCGAGTGGTAATCGTTCACGGGTGTGTGAGGGCGTATGTATATTTATCGGCTCTGATACTTGGGGCCACAGGTCCCCACTGACCCCTCACCATGACGCCGAAGGCGTTTGGCAGTTAACGAATCGTCAAACTCAGTTTACCGCTACCCCTGCCCACTGAGTGTGTCGTATCATTTCTGGACCTGTCCAGCACCCGGTAGCTTTTTATCCCCTGGCAGGCCAAGGGGAGGGATGCAGAGAGAACGAGGCCTCTCTTTCGTCCACGGTCTCTGGTGGCACCTCTGGTGGGCTCTGTCTCTTGTGAAGAGGGGGGAGGGGTGCAGCTCCAGGTTGGCCATGGAGCGGCCCTCTCTCTCCCGCTCTCTCCCTCTGATCGAGCGCAGGGAGGGAGATTAGTGGCACTCAGCCACTCTTAGGCTCTGGAGTCACTGGATCCGGCCGATGGGGGATGGGAGTGTTCAGGGGAGAGCGCTGGGATCCCAGGCTGTAATAAGCTCCACTTACAGAGCTGGCATGTGGACTGCCTTCTGAAAGGGATGAAGGATAAAAGACTGAACACAGACTGGGAGTGGCGGTTTGCATCTCTGCCATCATGCAGTGTAGCGCAGGTTGGACGCCTGAAATATCTCGGCCTAATAAACCCCTGTGTCGTTCAACGCATTTTGTACCGTCATTGCTGCCACAACCATTACTGATTTTCAGTGACATTGTGGATTATATACGGGGAAAAATTCAGGCGTGTGTTTTTGATTTAAAAATAAATAAATAAATCAATAATGTGTAAATGGCTAATTGGATTGCCTTTGATCTAATGGCATGAAAAGAACAATGACCTTTGTCACCTGTGTTACGTAGGAGATTGCCGCAATTCTGGGGTTAACCGTATTTCTTGTAAGTCCCATGGTGTAACAATCACTTTACAAGGAAGTTAAAGATCAGATTCAAGAGAATTGACTGATTCTGCTCTGAGTAGTAGTCTCCGAGTATTACAGGTCTATTTATGCAGAGAGCTGCTATCGAATGAGTTGCCGTTCCCTAAAGCAGCCTGCAAAAATGAGCAACCACATATGATTTGTAAAAAAATAAAAAATTGTCCTATAGTCAATTTAACAGTCAAAGTGACAGTGTGAAATCGAGTAATTCTCCATGGACAGCCATGCAGGCTAACGCTCAGTTTGAACGTGGACACAGTTAATTGAATGAAGATAATTTGGCTGTCGGGAATGTAATTCCCAAACCTCTAATGCTGGTGCTGTGAAGTCAGGAACGATTTCATCTTCACAAACAACAGCTTAACCTGCGGTGGCATGCAAATTAATTTTATAATCCGGTAGTGCCCAGGAGTGTGGAAATTGGCATTTGGAAATACTGATTATGAAATATTACCCAGATATACAATGAGACTGTATTTATATACAACTTTCACTAGAATGTCAATGTATGTACCTTATATGGAAGTAAAAAAAAAAAAAAAAAAGTGCATTATTTGCACGAGTTGCTTCACCCTGCCATTGTAAAGAAGAAACGACTGGTACTCCACTACCGGGACACCCATACAAAAGGAAGCCTCACACGAGTAGCCAGAAAAGACTAACCAAATGAATCATGGGATATGGAGCGTGCAGACCTTTTAAGCTAATGGCACATTTAAAGAACAGCAGAAGAAGAGTGTGACATTTTCAGCGTCTTCTCCAGAGTGGGCCTGTCGCTGCACTCGAGTGGTTTGCCCTACAGTGTGGCTGCTCTCCACTGGTGCAGGTGTAGCGTCTAGCAGAATAAAGTTTACAGGGGAGAGCCGGGTTCATGTGGTCACTGCGCTGCGGTGTAGACTGAGAGTGAGTGAGCTACAGGCTGTGACCTACTGTTGCTACTGTTAGTTACTGTTACTGCTATTGCTGCTATTGTTGCTGCTGCTGCTGTTACTGCTATTGCTGCTACTGATGCTGATGCTGATGTTGCTGTTGCTGCTACTTGCTCTCCAGGCAGCCCACAGACCCATATCTCTCAGCGCAGAGACACTGGAGCCTGGTGTGGAGGCCTGGTCATGCTTTATTCATGCCCCCTGCACCGCCTAAGTCTTTTTTAAATTATAACTGAGCCAGGAAGTGAGCGGTATCGTGTGCGAGGATTAAGAGCACAGAGCTGCAGAAAGAGAGCTGGGGAGCCTCACTGCGCCTCATCCTGGTTTTACCAGCTGTAGTCTGAGACTGATAAAGAAGCTCGGCCTCAGAGCACAGGAGGTATAACTGCTCTCTGCCCTGCTGTGGTTTGCTGAGAAGTGTTCAGTTTTTGCATTAGTGAGGATGAGGCCAAAACATTAATGGATGCACGCATCAAGCATGGAAAACTCCAGTTGTTTCTCTGCGATCTCGATCCAGCTGCCTTCTTTCACACTGCTGCAAATACATACTACTACACTACACCAAATGAGATGCCTTCCTTACATACGAGCTACACAGCGCATTCTGTCGCTGCCGGAACACATCCGTGCTGTATAGTTATGCAAAGTTGTCAAAGGTGAACATTAAAAATGTGGCTAGACGTCAGCTGCTACGATACGCCTCGTCTCGTTAGCAAGCTGCCTAACGTTGGCTAGCTTCTCTGGCTAGACTAAGTTAAAGTTAACAAACTAATACCTTCTCTGGACAATATACAATCTTTGCCTACCATTATCTACCATTGCCTTTTTTTCTAGTATTTGACAGCTGCTTGCTCAGACAACAATTACTGGCACCGTCAAATGTGATTGATATTAACCTGTTAAAATAATGTTCAGCTGCTGGTTGTGTGAACAAGAGAATCCACTAGCGTTGCTGGAAAAGTAAAAAAATAAAAGAAACAAAATGTAACTTTTTAGGGCTTTTTTGGACAGTAATGTGGAGAGACGGGAAGAATGGGGAGCGAGAGAGGGGGAGAGACATGTGACAAAGGTCACGCAGCAAGATTTGAACTGCCGTCGTCACGGCTCACAACGAGCATGTGGACGCAGCTCTTATAGGCTACGCCACCGAGACACCACGCCGGAAAAGTTAATACGGCAGTGTTCAGCGTTCCGTGTGTGAAAGCGGCTGTTGTCGTCACATCCCTGGCAATGGCAGCGGTTACCAGGGCGATGTGTATGAGGAGAGCTCAGTGACCCTCCTGTGCATAGAATGTGATGTCCTGGTGACAGAGAGAAAGAGGGGGGGGGGGGGGGCTCTTTCTCCTGCCCCAAGTAGTCCCTGGTTCTCCCCTAGAAGGACACCCTGGGTCTGATGTGTGGCGCGAAGGCGTTTGCGTCAGACGTACGCCCTCCTTGAGAACCGAATTTCACTGTAACGGCTCTTGCTTTCTGTTCTGTCCTTGCTCATGTGAAATGTAGCTGATAAGCAGAGGTGACTGAGCTCGGAGGCATTCTTATTCGGCTGGGTCAGTGTTTCCAAAGGAAAGGCTACTTCCGCGTTAGACTCATTGATGAATATATGCATTACTCATGTACCGATTGCAACTTCCTGCTTCATGCTAATCTTACTCATAAAATTTAAGATGAACTCAGTTTCTCTCTCACACACACGCACACACAGACCTGCAGGCAGATGAGCATTACCTCAGATAAAGAGCTGTGGGAGGAATTTGCATTCCCATAGACTCCAGGCGTAGGCTGGATTGTTTCCTGTGTCTTGCGTCAGCACTGTCGGCTTTGCGTCAGGCGGAGACGGGGCGCTGCAGCATCGACGTGCGAGCGCACGCAGCCGCTCCACGGGGCCCAGCACGGCGGCCGGCTGGCCGAACTGGCAAAGAGTCCGTCAAGGGGGAAACGGTGCCTGTGCTCTGCTCTGCTGCGCTGCCTCGGTCCCCACCTACACTCAACTCATTGTAGGCAAATGGCTGTTTGACTCAGCTCTGCCTATTGCTGTGAAGGCTTGCCAATCAATTTGGATGATTATTGAAATATTCTTCCCTTCTCCATAATTTGTGTCAACATTTATTTGTGCTAAAGGGTGGCGGCAGTGTAGCATTACCGGTAAGGAACTGGCCAAGTAACCTAAAGGTTGCAGGTTTGATTCCTGGATAGGGCAATTCTGTTTGCTGGATATATCCTGAATTGCTTCAGTATATATCCTGGATATATCCTGTATTGCTTCAGTATATATCCAGGTGTGGGAGTGGATGCTATGTAAAAAAATGTGTAAGTCACTCTAGATAAGAGCGTCTGCTAAATGGCAGTAATGTAATGCAATGCTAATCTCCTAGCCAGCGTAGTGCTGTTTGTCATTAAATAATTGCTGTCCTTGTTCGGTGTCGTCCGAGTCGATCATTTTAAATGAATTCCCCAGAGACTTCCGTTCCCGGCGGAGGCCTGCCTTTATCTCTTTCCGCTTCACGTGCTCGTTTTAACGCACTCGGCCATGTTTGCGACTGTCAGATAAACAGCGCGACTTCTACAATGTGTCTGTGACCTCGTCCAAGGAATGCGGCTCCCACGTTTAGTCCTCGTGCCTCTCGGGGGACGGCTCGCTGATTGTTACGCTTGTGTGAGAGGGGGGGGCGAGAGAAAGGGAACCGAGCGGGCGTGTACCGGTCTCTACCAGGAAAGAGCGTGTTTAACTCTGAGCACCTGTACTCTTTGATGCTTCTCCTAGTGGCAGGACTGGTTGGATTGGGTGTGACGGCATTATAAATTCGGCTGTAAAGCATGAAACCAGGGCGTGTAGGACATTGGCCCTGGAGTCTCAGCTCACTCACGCAGCACTGGAGGGAACGCTGTGGAGCTATAAAGATACTGCACCATTATGTTGGTTTCAAAGCCTCTGTTTATGTAGTGTGGAGTACACAGCAATGGCCTTAGCAATGATTTGGCTCTCTTTAATTGCCCTTGCTTTGAGTCTGTCACGATTCCTGGTGAAATCTGGCAAGTGCACGCCAAAGTCGTACCTCGGCTTAACGCCTTAAATCAGGCAGCGTCTATGGGGGGGGGTCCCGCGCGTGACGAAAAAGCTCTGGTCGCAACCTCCTGAGTCGCTTATGGATATCCAAACAGTGGAGAAATGCTCCCACATTCCTGATAACTTTAGGGATTTGCAATGAGGGATTCCGCTCATCGCCGTTGACTAATGGGCGCTCCGTGCCGGCAGAATCGGCTCCTGTCTGTGAATGTTAAACTGGGCTTTAAGGATCCCCGCACTGGGACAGCAGGGGAGAATGGGCCGGTCATTGAGCCGTGGCAATAACACAAGGTCTTATTTAAAGTTGCAAACCGCTTGTGTGTCTGGTGGTAATCGGGCCTGGCTCAATTCCGTGTCATTTATTGCTTTATAATTGCATTTTGTTATCCATTTTGTGCTTTTTATCAACATTTATTTTGCATGACCACACAGCCAGGTGCAGTTCAAAGAGAGTAACCTGAGGAATAAAGTTCCAGGAACAAGCTGTAGATGCAAGAAAACAAAGGTGCTGCATTATTATGAATGGCAGGCCTTTCTTAAGGGACTACTTTGATATTTGTCATTGTCATTTTATTTGCTCACATACATCAGTGTAAAATGGCAAACCAAATACAAATGACGCATTCAGCAATCGCGTGTTAAAATTCATTGAAAAAGCTTGATTTCGCACTGAATAGTGCCCCTATATTGTACACGGCTCTGCATGCTTTTCATTCATATAGGCCTTCATGGAAAGTGACAGTTGTAGCGATGCCTACTGTAATTGCAAATTGCAGACGTCGAAGTGCGGAACTGGAAATGCACATAACCTAATAAATGTGCTTTTAAAAGCGAATGTGGATCTTTATAATGGGTTGAATTGAATATCAGTCCTTCCTTCCTCTTCCTCTTTAATTAGAGAGGGAGGCGGCAGCCCCACAGCTGAGGAGATGATTTAACTGCAGGACAAGCGGGATATTATAAAAATGACGCATTCAGAATTTACTGTTCCAGCCCAGTGAGAAACTGGCACACGGGTTTTGCTTGCTGTTTAAAATCCCGCTGCAATCGATGGGGGGGGGGGCTATTGTTACTAAAGCATCATTTGTTCACGTTTCCTCGCCGCTAGGCCTATTTATAGCGCCATAGGACGGCCTTAGTGACTAATGCCTGGGAACGCACGGCTCCTGGGCTTGTGACACACATAGCGGCCCCTCGGGGCTCAAAGCTCATGTGGCGTGAGCCTGGCTCGCTCCCTTCTGCTGCGGGCCGGCCGTAACGCGCGTCATCTGGACCGTCGGCCCGCCTCGCGAGCTTTCAGTAATGCCGCAGCGTGTGTCAGGCTTAAGGGCGAGCTGCGTCCACAGGCGTAAATCTCGCTCTTCTTTTATTCTTGTTGTTTAGGTGCCATCGATCGCTGGTGTTTTTATTGCGGGTCTTGTTTTGCATTACCGGAGCATGGCATTATGACTGGTGGGGTGTGTGTTTCTCAGGCTCGTGTGTAAGAGTAGCTCTGGCTAGCAGGGCCGATGGGCTGTGTGATTGTTCTCTGCTGTCTCCTGTTGCGCTGAGCGGTGCGGGGGGGGGGGGGGGGGGGGGGGGGCATGAATAAAGCATGACCGGACCTCCACACCAGGCTCCAGTGGTTCTGCGCTGAGAGATATCAGTCTGTGGGATGCCTGGAGAGCAAGTAGCTGTAGTTGTAACAGTAATAGCAGCAGTAGCAGTAGTAACAGTAATAGCAGCAGCAGCAGCAGCTGCAGGTCACTCCCACAGCCTGCAGCTCACTCACTCTCTAGGCTGCTACAGAGTGTTTAAAACAGGGAACAGACACGTACGCGGACGGACAGTCGTCCGGAATGTCTGCGGACTTTTGCCTTTCATAGTCGAGCGTACCAACCCCCCCATTTGTAGACTACATTTCCCATCATTTTTGCCACGCAAATTGCAAACGACAGCGGCGTCCTCCGTGGAAAAAGATGACAGTAACGCCGAAGGTACGCATGTTGGTGAAACGACAGGTCTTTGCGGACAGGTCTGCGCGGAACCAAAAAAAACGACTGCTGCGCGGACTGCCTAGACAGACGTCCGCTCGGGGTCCGTTTTGAGTCCGCTATGATGTCATTTAGATCTGCGCAGACCCTGGCGGACGTCTGTACGCATGCTTTTTTTTTTTTGCGACTATGTATTGGCCTTCAGTCTACACTCCAGCGCAGTGACCGCGTAAACCCGGCTCTCTCTTGTAAGCTTTATTCTGCTGTACGCAACACCTGCACCAGTGGAGAGCGCCTAACCACTGTGGTGCGCAAACAGAGAAGTTCCAGATGTGCGTCATGCTTGTGTAAGCTGTACGTAAGCACCTTCTCATTGTTTGTCTGGAAACATTCAAAATCACGGTTTCCAAATCACGCCCGTCGCACCTACTTCCCGTTGACACTGCTGGGTTAAGTTGTCGGGTTTGTGGGGGAAGAATCTTGCGTGTGAAATGAATCTCGAAACGGAGTTGATGGTGCAGTGTAGATGGGGTCCCCACTCCTTCAGAATCCTTGAAAGTCCCCTCCAGTTTAGAAGAGTATGATCTATGGCTTTAAATCTCTTGATAATAACTACCGTTATGACAGACCTACTATAAAAAAGCACTTTTAATGGTGAGCGATTAGAGGTGAGAGATTAGTTTTGAGAGTCTTGCGGTCATCTCGAAAAGCCTTTGATCCTGGGACTCGCATTTATTTTCCAGGATATTGAGGTCATTCATATATTTTCTTGATGACATGCAGCATATGGATCCGTATCTTACTGTACAGTTTTACGGGTCATTAAATTTGAATGATGAATGAGAGGGGAGTTGTTGAATTTGTGGCATATTGTAGGTAACCGTGGGAACCCCTGGGTTTAGGAAACCCCCCCCCATAATCTCTTCCCTTTATCCTGCTTGACTTTCTATCCCGGTTTAATGTGACCGTCCCAGAGATGCCCTGTAAGATATTTCTGTAAGAAATGAGATGTCTTTGGTCTCACGCTATAAGCTTCACTGCAGTGTGAGACTTCAAGTTCTGAACAATCTCGGTACAGGAATAATTAATGAATCAACCAAAGCCAATGGTTCTGAAACTTATCAGGGCTGTGGCTGTTTTTTAAATTAAATTTAAATGGTAAAACCCATTTTTCCTTCGGGTCCCCACTCCACACTTAACACCAAACAGCAGCAGTGTGTGTGTGCACACGTGTGCATTTGTTTTTGCGTGTGCATTTGTTTTTGCGTGTGCATTACATGTAAGTGTAATGGGTAGAAGCACAGAATCGTAAAAGGCATGTAGGATGTGGCGCCGGTGGGGCTCAGTGGGGTGGTTATGCTGTTATCTGTGTTTTTCTACTGTTCCTGCCTCTGTGGTCCGCATCCTCGGATTCATTCGATAACCGGTAAGGAACTGGTACGTACAGTATGTCAGGCCTATTTGGCCAAATTACCCAAACGGTTCTACCTTTGTCATGGGGGGAGATGGGTACAGGAAAGGGCAGGAATGCTTTTTGACCTGTGACCTCAGGTTTAGTAATGGTGCCCACAGTCGCAGAGCTACCTGTACCGCTCCCAGGAAATGGTGCGTAGACCAGCATGCTCTGCTCCACTCACAGGAAATGGTGCGTAGACCAGCATGCTCTGCTCCACTCACAGGAAATGGTTTGTAGACCAGCATGCTCTGCTCCACTTACAGGAAATGATGGGTAGAGCAGCATGCTCTGTGCTCCACTCCCAGGAAATGATGCGTAGACCAGCATGCTCTATACTCCACACCAGAGCGCTCCAGTTTGCGTGCGTCACAGGAGACGCGATACAGTTTCCTTTTCGGCAGTCGGATATTTTTATACCTGCTTTGTTGGGTTTAGCCTGGCTGGTTGAGAGTCTCTTAGAGAAATATTAGCTTTTTCGGTTAAAGCAACGTTAGCTCAGTGCATTGCCTTTGGGTGCTTATATTGCTGTGGGCGCTACTTGGCTCTGATTGTGAGATTTTGTTACTCATTTTATATTTTAATAAGCAAAATGGAACACCAGAAACAAGTGTACACACACACACACACACACACACACACACACACACACACACACACACACACACACACACACACACACACACACACACACACACACACACACACACACACACACACACACACACACACACACACACACACACACACACACAGTGCTGTTTGTCCTGTCTTCTCTGTTGTTTCCCTTATGACAGTAGCTCATTCATTGTGGTGGGAGGGACCCCCCCCAGTCAGACGGAGCAGTGCTGGAGCTCTCCCAGTACAGTCAGTCAGCTCTCTGTAATTGCGTACAGGATAATTACACACACACAGATCTTTTTCTGTTTTATTGCAGTGTTTGTAGCTGCTTCCCTTTTAATCTCACTGACTTTCGCTGCTCCTGTTGTGTGTGTGTGTGTGTGTGTGTGTGTGTGTGTGTGTGTGTGTGTGTGTGTGTGTGTGTGTGTGGAAAAAGTACACTGTAAAGAGTACACTGTTGCTGACAGGTTGCTTAGTGCTGATGGTGCTGTGATAGGAGATCGGGGTGCTGCTTGGGTGTTAGGCTGTGGTCAGGATGTCTTCACACATTCAGCGCATTTGGCTGAGAATAGAAAACGTGTAAAGAGCAGCGCCCTTTGGACTCCAAATCCCAGGGTTCCCTCACTGGCTGACTTCCTCAGTCCAGGATGTTAATGCCTCATGTTTTAACGGTGACCAGTGAAGTGTGGGTGAATGTGTAACAGTGTGGTGTTCGGATAAGTGTTTTGTCCAATCGTACGTGCCCGATGAGCTCTGGCTACCTGGGGCCCCTCCCCCATACCCCCCTGTGCATTTCCCAGATTTTTCCACTGTGGAGAGACCAGTGCTGTTAGTGGGTGTCATGGTAACTGTCGGCCTAACTGGCCATTCTCGTTCACAGCGATGGTCTCTGTCTGTTTTTGTGTCTGTTTCTATCTGTCTGTTTTTGTATCTCATTCTGTCGGGCTGGTTTTGTGTCCGATTCAGTCGGGCTGTTTTTGTGTCCGTTTCTCTCGGCCTGTTTTTGTGTCTGATTCTGTCGGTCTGTTTTTGTATCGGTTTCTGTCGGTCTGTTTTTGTGTGTGGTTCTGTCGGTCTGTTTTTGTGTCTGATTCTGTCGGGCTGTTTTTGTATGCCCATGTGTGCGCGTCCGTCCGTCCGTCCGTCCCAGGGTGGTGGAGAGTAGCAGAGATGGAGCAGAAGGCCACAGACAGTGCCTCAAAGCTGGCTCCTCTCCAAGCTTTACAGAGATCCAGAGGTATCTTTCGCAGTCAGGGGAAGCGCGCAGGGACTAGGCAGCAGTTTAGCCTCATATCTGTTAATTAATGATACATGCTGGATACGATCAGAGACCAATCCCCGTCCTGCTGAGAAGCAGCTGTGCTGAATCTGTTAAAGCAGGCTTCGTGGTGCTGCTCGCTCTCTGCTTCGCTTCGACGCTCGGTCGTAGCAGGAAAAGGGAACGCGATTGACTCCACGTGAAGAGCTGGGATGGGCGGGAACCCGAGAAGCATTACGAAGCCTCCATAGAGAAAAGTCACTTCAGACACAAGATGGATTTGGCTGTTGTTTGGTGGTGTGGAGGGAGGGGGCGGGGCCTTGCCCTCTGTGTGCTGGCTCATGCCCACTGCAGTCAGCTAATGAAGCGGAGCTTCTGAAGGACAACGGTGATGTGTGTTGTCCCTCATTGGTGAAAGTCAGTACTGGTGGTGTACACACAGAGAGACACACTATCAATCTGTCAGAGAGTCTTCTGTTTACACTCCTGTCTAGTTCTGTCAGAGTTTATTCAGGGTTATCTTCTCCTCTTTCAGCTCCCCCTACACACACACACACACACACACACACACACGCACACACACACACACCATTTCTTTCACTCCGCTCTCTGTTTGTGTACAAGGGCCCAGTTGTGTGATCCAGGGGTTAAATGCAGTCTGAGGGTAATTTAGGGTGATTGGCTGTAATTTAATGGGAAATGAATAAATGATTCTAAAGGCCTGTTCTGTGTTCACTACAGTGCATGAATTTGTAGCGTTTCTGTGTCTGCGTGTGTTTGTGTCTGCGTGTGTTTCTGTGTCTGTGCGCGTGTCTGTGCGTGTGTCCGTGTGTGTGTGCGTGCGTGTGTGTGTGTGTCTGTGTGTCTACGTGTGTGCTGAGATGGCAGTGGTTATGAAAGGCAGCGGAACAGCACAGATGGGCCGGGAGGGGCAGGCAGGATTAGAGACGTGCGCCTGGTTCTGACTCTTCCAGTGGGGACGGTTGTGTATGTGAGGGGCTCCATTGCCACTGCAGTTCCCCTTCTGTGATGTAATGGGCTCTGTGTGAGAAAGGCTTTGGGCTGCTGGCAAACCTTCCGCCCACTTCCCGCCCCACTCTCTCTCACCTTCTGCCCATCCTCCCTCCCTCCCTCCCACTTTGCATGTGACTTGGCTGGCTACATGTTGAGAATTCTCACTGAGGACCTGATCTTAGTCTCTTACATCTTCTCACTCTACAACTTCTTAAGCCCTCCTCTTCCTCTCCCCTGCCCCTCTCTACTCTTCCTCTCCTCCATGCCTCTCTCTCCTCTTCCTCTCCATGCTCCTCTTCCTCTCCTCCATGCCCCTCTCTCCTCTTCCTCTCCCCTGCCCCCCTCTCCTCTTTCTCTCCTCCATGCCTCTCTCTCCTCTTCCTCTCCATGCCCCTCTCTCCTCTTCCTCTCCTCCATGCCCCTCTCTCCTCTTCCTCTCCATGCCCCTCTCTCTTCCTCTCCATGCCCCTCTCTCCTCTTCCTCTCCATGCCTCTCTCTCCTCTTCCTCTCCATGCTCCTCTTCCTCTCCTCCATGCCCCTCTCTCCTCTTCCTCTCCCCTGCCCCTCTCTCCTCTTCCTCTCCTCCATGCCCCTCTCTCCTCTTCCTCTCCATGCCCCCTCTCTCCTCTTCCTCTCCATGCCTCTCTCTCCTCTTCCTCTCCTCCATGCCCCTCTCTCCTCTTCCTCTCCATGCCTCTCTCTCCTCTTCCTCTCCATGCCCCTCTCTCCTCTTCCTCTCCATGCCTCTCTCTCCTCTTCCTCTCCATGCTCCTCTTCCTCTCCTCCATGCCCCTCTCTCCTCTTCCTCTCCCCTGCTCCTCTTCCTCTCCATGCCCCTCTCTCCTCTTCCTCTCCTCCATGCCCCCCTCTCCTCTTCCTCTCCATGCCTCTCTCTCCTCTTCCTCTCCTCCATGCCTCTCTCTCCTCTTCCTCTCCTCCATGCCCCTCTCTTTTCTTCCTCTCCTCCATGCCCCTCTCTCCTCTTCCTCTCCATGCCTCTCTCTCCTCTTCCTCTCCATGCCTCTCTCTCCTCTTCCTCTCCATGCCCCTCTCTCCTCTTCCTCTCCATGCCTCTCTCTCCTCTTCCTCTCCATGCTCCTCTTCCTCTCCTCCATGCCCTTCTCCCCTGCTCCTCTTCCTCTCCATGCTCCTCTCTCCTCTTCCTCTCCTCCATGCCCCTCTCTCCTCTTCCTCTCCATGCCTCTCTCTCCTCTTCCTCTCCTCCATGCCCCTCTCTCCTCTTCCTCTCCATGCCTCTCTCTCCTCTTCCTCTCCTCCATGCCCCTCTCTCCTCCATGCCTCTCTCTCCTCTTCCTCTCCTCCATGCCCCTCTCTCCTCTTCCTCTCCTCCAGGCCCCTCTCTTTTCTTCCTCTCCTCCATGCCCCTCTCTCCTCTTCCTCTCCTCCATGCCCCTCTCTCCTCTTCCTCTCCATGCCTCTCTCTCCTCTTCCTCTCCCCTGCCTTTCTCTCTTCTTCCTCTCCTCCATGCCCCTCTCTCCTCTTCCTCTCCTCCATGCCTCTCTCTCCTCTTCCTCTCCATGCCTCTCTCTCCTCTTCCTCTCCTCCATGCCTCTCTCTCCTCTTCCTCTCCTCCATGCCCCTCTCTCCTCTTCCTCTCCTCCATGCCCCTCTCTTTTCTTCCTCTCCTCCATGCCCCTCTCTCCTCTTCCTCTCCTCCATGCCCCTCTCTCCTCTTCCTCTCCATGCCTCTCTCTCCTCTTCCTCTCCCCTGCCTTTCTCTCTTCTTCCTCTCCTCCATGCCCCTCTCTCCTCTTCCTCTCCTCCATGCCTCTCTCTCCTCTTCCTCTCCATGCCCCTCTCTCCTCTTCCTCTCCTCCATTCCCCTCTCTCCTCTGCCTATTCCTCTGCTCTCTCCTCTTCCTCTTCCCTATACTCCTCTGTGCTGGTGCTCTTTTCTCCATTGGCTGCTCTCATAATTGGATTTGTTAATCGGGACTTTGGTTGCGTGCCCAGTGAGTTTGGGTCGTTATGGTTTATTAAATGGAGGCTTACAGACGGGCACAGTGTGGACCCTGTGTTTCATGTCTTATGTAGCAACGCAGAACAGTAGCGTCATTCATGCTAATGCAACATAAACAATGCTTTTACTGTCCAATGAATTCATTTACCCAATATCTGAGGAGATGGTTTCTCAGTATTGCTGTATTTAAAAAGCAGGAATGAAAACCGTAAAAGGTTGTTTTAAAATATTAATGTATTTTTGGTTATTGGAAAATAAATCAACAGGCTTATGAATTTTCCACAAAGCTGAGTGTGCTTGGGCCTTATGGCTGGGCAGGGATTGTGCTTTGGCTTCGGATTGGAAATTAATCAAAATATTCTGCTTCAGTGAATTGCAGTAAAAAAAAAATAGAATGAAGATGTGAGTGAAAAAGATCCCTTGGTTGTTTCTTATGACAGTCGACACATATGTGCTGACTTTCCTGCAAATGTGTGAAGGTCACGGCAGACTAGGAGTTCCCGCAGAACGACCGTGGAGCGGAACATCGGAGCAGAGCGCTCTCGGAAGAGGTGTCTGCTTTGAAAATGTAAATATGTTTCACTGGCACAATTTTGGCAGGAACGCGCTGAGCTATTACAAAGCATTCACGTTTTGTGCGATTTGTGTAAGTGTGTTCCTGTCTGTATGTACTGGTCTTCTGGGGCCTTCTCGGTTTGAAGGCTCATGGTGTATTGGTACCCCTGGGAATGGGCCTGTCTATCTCGGCTGACTTGAGTGGCTCTCCCCTGTCTCGATAGCACAGTATACACCAGGGCCTCGTTAGTGCTGCTTTGGGTTTCCTTTCTCACTCTTCCTTTCTGATTGCCAGTAATGGCCGCCGTGAATATTTCATTCTGCTGACACTGTGCCTCAGACCTATTACAAATACCCCCTACACTGCTGCTCCACACTGCTGCTCCAAACTACTGCTCCACACTACTGCTCTGAGCACTGCTCCACACTGCTCCTCCACACTACTGCTCTGACCGCTCCTCCACACTACTGCTCTGACCGCTGCTCCACACTGCTGCTCTGACCACTGCTCCACACTGCTGCTCTGACCGCTGCTCCACACTGCTGCTCTGACTGCTGCTCCACACTGCTCCTCTGACCGCTGCTCCACACTGCTGCTCTGACTGCTGCTCCGCACTGCTGCTCTGACCGCTGCTCCGCACTGCTTCTCTGACCGCTGCTCCGCACTGCTTCTCTGACCGCTGCTCCGCACTGCTTCTCTGACCGCTGCTCCACACTGCTGCTCTGACCGCTGCTCCACACTGCTGCTCTGACCGCTGTTCCACACTGCTGTTCTGACCACTGCTCCACACTGCTGCTCTGAGCACTGCTCCACACTGCTGCTCTGGCCGCTGCTCCACACTGCTGCTCTGGCTGCTGCTCCACACTGCTGCTCTGACCGCTGCTCCACACTGCTGCTCTCACCGCTGCCCCACACTGCTGCTCTGACCGCTGCTCCACACTGCTGCTCTGTCCGCTGCTCCACACTGTTGTTCTGACCGCTGCTCCACACTGCTGCTCTGACCGCTGCTCCACACTGCTGCTCTGACCGCTGCTCCACACTGCTGCTCTGACCGCTGCTGTACACTGCTGCTCTGACCGCTGCCTCGCACTGCTGCTCTGACCGCTGCTCCGCACTGCTGCTCTGAACACTGCTCCACACTGCTGCTCACTGAGCACTGAATGCCGTGTACTCTGGCCATGCGTTTCTCTAAAGGCCAGGGTTTATACAACACATCCACTCTTCCCATGTTCCCTGCTCTACATACGCATGCTAATCCCGTGCTAACTGGGGAAAATGGGATTGCCATGGTAACACAGCGCCATTTAATTGTTTGTTTATTCATGTGGCAGTTTTATGTCCTGGAGGGACTGGGCGAGTGGAGCGGAGCGGTTGTGGTGGTGTGTTTTGGGCCTGGGCCTGGAGCACGTCTCCCTGAGTCCGATCTGTCACACTGGGACCACAGAGCCAAGCGCTGCTGCCACACGCTGCTTCCTGAAGCCCGGCCAGGAATGGCCTCCTACTCCCATTCTGTTACCAATCATCTCTCTCTCTCCCTCTCTCTGTCTCTCTCTCCCTCTCTCTGTCTCTCTCTCCCTCTCTCTGTCTCTCTCTTTATCTCCTTCTTTCTTTGTCTCTCTCTCTCTGTCTCTCCCTCCCTCTCTCCGTCTCTCCCCCTCTCTTTCTTTCTCTTTTCTGTCTCTCTAAGCCTCTCATCCTGCAGGATCTTTCTTCAGAGTTTAATCTAATTTCTCCATGCTTGGAAAGATTATTCAGATGTAATCAAATCTCACATACGCGCACATGTGTGCACACGCACAAACACAGACACACACGCACGCACACATGCATGCACACAGACATACGCATAGACATAGACACACACACACACACACACACACACACACACACACACACACACACACACGCCTGTCTCCCTGCTGTGCGGTGTTATTTGTGTGCCAGTGTGTATTTGTGTTGGAATGTGAGGGCTGGCTGGTGCCAGGCCTCCCTGTCAGTACTCAACCACAGCCCATCAGGCAGGGATCAGCTTTAAATGGGGCTTCTATTAATGGGAAATATCACCTCACCACTGGCCCTGCGCTCTGGTCCCGTTCCAGAGGGGACCGCTGAGCCACAGCGGGCCTGGTTCTGTACAGCCGGTGTGGACCGTGGGTTCTGCCTGGTTCTATACAGCCCGTTTGCCCATGGGTTCTGCCTGGTTCTGTACAGGGGTGGAGTGTGGTGGAGAGGGTGGAGTGGGTGACAGGATGGTGCATCCCCCCCCCCCCCCCCTCCCCTCCCTCATATCCGCCTGTCTGTCATTCTGTCCAGTGTGCAGGAACTCACACTGACTCTAAGGGAGGGAATGAGAGAGACAGACAGGGGGAGAGAGAGAAAGGAAGGGAATGAGAGAGACAGACAGTGGGAGAGAGAGA
>CM056390.1:5129781-5142281 GCA_029718625.1 Synaphobranchus kaupii | reverse complement strand
AAAGACATATACGTGCCCGAGTCGAGCCGGCCGCACCAGTGGCAGACTGACGAGGAGGCTGTGCGCAGCGGCAAGTGCAGCTTTGCAGTGAAGGTGAGCCACTGACACCCCAATACTCACTGTGCACTGAGCCACTGACACCCCAATACTCACTGTGCACTGAGCCACTGACACCCCAATACTCACTGTGCACTGAGCCACTGACACCCCAATACTCACTGTGCACTGAGCCACTGACACCCCAGTACTCACTGTGCACTGAGCCACTGACACCCCAATACTCACTGTGCACTGAGCCACTGACACCCCAATACGCACTGTGCACTGAGCCACTGACACCCCAATACTCACTGTGCACTGAGCCACTGACACCCCAATACTCACTGTGCACTGAGCCACTGACACCCCAATACTCACTGTGCACTGAGCCACTGACACCCCAATACTCACTGTGCACTGAGCCACTGACACCCCAATACTCACTGTGCACTGAGCCACTGACACCCCAATACTCACTGTGCACTGAGCCACTGACAGCCCAATACTCACTGTGCACTGAGCCACTGACACCCCAATACTCACTGTGCACTGAGCCACTGACAGCCCAATACTCACTGTGCACTGAGCCACTGACACCCCAATACTCACTGTGCACTGAGCCACTGACACCCCAATACTCACTGTGCACTGAGCCACTGACACCACAATACCCACTCTGCACTTAGCCACTGACACCCCAGTACTCACTGTGCATTGAACCACTGACACCCCAATGCTCACTGTGCATTGAACCACTGACACCCCAATGCTCACTGTGCACTGAGCCACTGACACCCCAATACAAACGGCACTGATATTGAGACACTGACATGCTGTTTGCATGCAGAGCATACTTGGTATATTGTAGAAATCCAAAGTGTTTGCATTTGGAGTTTGTATTCCAAATACCCTGTTAACATGCATTCAAATTGAGTCCATTCAGTTTAACATTGGCAAACACGTTCTGAACAGACTTCAGTGCACTCCGCATTAGAGCCTTTATGGATGTGTCATTCGAGAGGCCCATGGGCGTGGCTGTTTAACAGTGATTGGTTAAACTTTAATTTGCGCACACGCTCACAGGCGCCGAGGTTATTGATGACATACTCTTATTGGACGTACTGGTACGGCACGGGGTCTAGCCTCTGTGCTTTTTAAATTCCTGCGTGATCTAAAGTTGACGTGTTTAATTTGCGCTTCCCGGCGCCGTTTGTGAGTAATGGAGGCTTCACCTGAACAGCCCTCTGCGCGCTTAACGAGGCCTGCGGCCGTGTTGTGGCAACAGCCTCGAGTTTCCTAAACAGAGCCGTGCTGGTACACCAAACTCTGACCTTCCAACCGCAGCTCCCCAACTAATGACCCGAGGGAGGGAGGTAGGGAGAGGGGAGGGGAGGGGAGGGGAGGGGAGGGGAGGGGGCGGGGGGGGGGGGTCATGTGATGTTTTTCAGCAGTGCGGCAGGAACACTGCTGATTGGAGTGTGAGGCACACACAGGGCACAGGTCTTCACAGACCACTGATGGGTCACTGAGTCTCTCTCCCTCTTTCTCATTCACTCTCTCTCTCTTTGACTCTCTCTCTCTCTCTCGCTTTATTGGCATGGCAAGGGTACACTTACATTGCCAAAGCATATACTGACATAACAAACAGATAAGCAATAGAAAATTTAACTACAGAAAACACACACACACACTAAAGAAAGAAAGAAAATTCTACATCTACAAGTCAAACACAATAAACTAGTCATGTGACATTACTCACTGTCCCTCATTTTGTGGCAATGTACTGTGCTGCTCTCTCTCCCTCTCATTCACTCTCTCTCTCCCACTCTCATTCTCTTTCCCTCTCCCCCTCTCCCTCCCTCCCTGACCTCAGCCTCACCCCCCACCTGCCGAACATAAGTCTCCCCCAGTGCAGAATTCTTTATGGAACGAAGATCCTTCCTTCATGTGCCACCCCTCCTACAGAGATAAGACCCAGAGACAGACATTTCCTGCGTGCGTGCGTGCGTGCGTGCGTGCGTGCGTGCGTGCGTGCGTGCGTGCGTGCGTGCGTGCGTGCCCGTACCCGTGTGTACCCTTGCGTTTTGTTTTACTTCAGGAGCATGTCATTGGTTTTCAATGCTGCTTTTCTGTGGCTACACTTTGAGATGCTAACTGTAGATGTGTTATTGATCATCTGCTTATCCCCTCGGTCCTGGTCTCTGATCCACACTCGGGCTGCATGTCCCCCCCCCCCCCCCCCCCTCTCTCTCTCCCTCCCTCCCCATCGTCACTCCTCTCCTCTCCTCCTCTCTCCAGACGGGCCCCCCTCCTGTGCATGTGCAACCTAACTTGATAGCCCTGCACACTCTCGGTCTCTCCCTCAGGGCTCGGTTGTGTGGGTTGAAATTCTTGTGGTGAGATTAGTGCTGTAGTACTGAATGGATGGAGAGAAAGGGAGAGGAGAGGAGGGGAGAGAGGAGAGCAGAGGAAAGGTTTTGGAAGGAAAAGGGGAAGTGGGATTTGTGACTGTGAGGTCAGGCCTCTGTTCTGCTTGCTCAGGGTTTCCCCCATAAACACTCAGAGAGGAAAAGGCCAATTCAGAGTTCATCTCTCCCCCTGGACTGCCCTTTGCCTGCTGCGTGTGTGTGCGCGTGTGTGCGCGTGTGTGTGTGTGCGTGTGTGTGCTTATGTCAATGCGTGTGCGTGTGCGTGTGTGCTTATGTCAATGCGCGCGCGTGTGTGCGCGTGTGTGCGCGTGTGTGTGCTTATGTCAATGCGTGTGCGTGTGCGTGTGTGCTTATGTCAATGCGCGCGCGTGTGTGTGTTTGTGTCTGTATGCGTGTGGGCATGTGAGAGATTAATATAGACTGATATGAGAATGTGTTGTGTTGGACTTTGGTCACAGGGAGTGGCAGCTCGGCCTCTCTTGCATGTACTGTGGCTGTTGGCTTCACACGTGGGCGGAGCCTCACAGCACAGTTCCGCCCCCACAGCACTGCATTAGGTCTGGGTGTTCATTTGAGAAATGCTAACAACGTGCTAGCTACCTATTAAAGATTCCTTAGAGAAGGAACAGCTGCCCTGCTTCAACGAAAACACCCGTGAAGTAATCTTCGCTAATATGCCCGTGACTCTGCTTCTTATCCTCAAGCCATATTCTAGTAAAGATAAGAGAGCCTTCTTCATTAATAAGCTCAGTACAGTGGCTTCCTCTGGCTAGATATGGCTCTGTGGTTTTTATTTAAGCTGGTTTTAATATTTAAATGTTTAGAATCCAGCTGTCTGGCCGGCAAAAAAAAAGGAATAATTGGCATAAATGTTTTATGTTTGAGCATCATGGTTGCTTGTGTCCCCAGGTTCTGAGATGCCGTGCTACATTAGCATTTAAAGTCTTAGCTCTGCTTGTCTGTAGTGAAGAAGTCATGTTTTTGTTTCTTGTCCCCACTGTCATAGCGTGTGAGTGCGCGTGTGTGCGCGCGTGTGAGTGCGCGTGTGTGTGTGTGCGCGTGTGTGTGCGCGCGTGTGAGTGCGCGCGTGTGTGCGCGCGTGTGCGCGCGTGTGAGCGCGCGTGTGTGTGCGCGTGTGTGCGCGCGTGTGTGTGCGCGTGTGTGTGCGCGCGTGTGAGTGCGCGTGTGAGTGCGCGTGTGAGTGCGCGTGTGTGTGCGCGCGTGTGTGTGCGCGTGTGTGTGCGCGCGTGTGAGTGCGCGCGTGTGTGCGCGCGTGTGCGCGCGTGTGAGCGCGCGTGTGTGTGCGCGTGTGTGCGCGCGTGTGTGTGCGCGTGTGTGTGCGCGCGTGTGAGTGCGCGCGTGTGTGCGCGCGTGTGTGTGCGCGTGTGCGCGCGTGTGAGTGCGCGTGTGTGTGCGCGTGTGCGCGCGTGTGTGTGCGCGTGTGTGCGCGTGTGAGTGCGCGTGTGAGTGCGCGTGTGTGTGCGCGTGTGTGTGCGCGTGTGTGTGCGCGTGTGAGTGCGTGTGTGTGCGCGTGTGTGAGTGCGCGTGTGTGTGCGCGTGTGAGTGCGCGTGTGTGTGCGCGTGTGTGTGCGCGTGTGTGTGCGCGTGTGTGCGCGTGTGTGTGCGCGTGTGTGTGTGCGCGTGTGAGTGCGCGTGTGTGTGCGCGTGTGAGTGCGTGTGTGTGCGCGTGTGTGAGTGCGCGTGTGTGTGCGCGTGTGAGTGCGTGTGTGTGCGCGTGTGTGTGTGCGCGTGTGAGTGCGTGTGTGAGTGCGTGTGTGAGTGCGCGTGTGTGTGCGCGTGTGAGTGCGTGTGTGTGCGCGTGTGTGTGTGCGCGTGTGAGTGCGCGCGCGTGTGAGTGTGCGCGCGTGTGCGCGCGTGTGAGTGCGCGTGTGAGTGCGCGCGTGTGAGTGCGCGTGTGAGTGCGCGCGTGTGTGCGCGCGTGTGAGTGCGCGTGTGTGCGCGTGTGAGTGCGCGTGTGCGCGCGTGTGAGTGCGCGCGTGTGTGCGCGTGTGCGCGCGTGTGAGTGCGCGCGTGTGTGCGCGCGTGTGAGTGCGCGCGTGTGTGCGCGTGTGAGTGCGTGTGTGTGCGCGTGTGAGTGCGTGTGTGTGCGCGTGTGTGTGTGCGTGTGTGAGTGCGTGTGTGAGTGCGTGGTGTGTGTGCGTGTGTGAGTGCGTGTGTGAGTGCGTGTGTGAGTGCGCGTGTGTGTGCGCGTGTGTGTGCGCGTGTGTGTGCGCGTGTGTGTGCGCGTGTGAGTGCGTGTGTGTGCGCGTGTGTGTGTGCGTGTGTGAGTGCGTGTGTGAGTGCGTGTGAGTGCGCGTGTGTGTGCGCGTGTGTGTGCGCGTGTGTGTGCGCGTGTGTGTGTGCGCGTGTGTGTGCGCGTGTGTGTGTGCGTGTGTGAGTGCGTGTGTGAGTGCGTGTGAGTGCGCGTGTGTGTGCGCGTGTGTGTGCGCGTGTGTGTGCGCGTGTGTGTGTGCGCGTGTGTGTGCGCGTGTGTGTGCGTGTGTGTGTGCGTGTGTGTGTGCGTGTGTGTGTGTGCGCGTGTGTGTGTGCGCGTGTGTGTGCGCGTGTGAGTGCGTGTGTGTGCGCGTGTGTGTGTGCGTGTGTGAGTGCGTGTGTGAGTGCGTGTGTGAGTGCGCGTGTGTGTGCGCGTGTGTGTGCGCGTGTGTGTGCGCGTGTGTGTGCGCGTGTGAGTGCGTGTGTGTGCGCGTGTGTGTGTGCGCGTGTGAGTGCGCGCGCGTGTGAGTGTGCGCGCGTGTGCGCGCGTGTGAGTGCGCGTGTGCGCGCGTGTGAGTGCGCGCGTGTGTGCGCGCGTGTGAGTGCGCGCGTGTGAGTGCGCGTGTGAGTGCGTGTGTGTGCGCGTGTGAGTGCGTGTGTGTGCGCGTGTGTGTGTGCGCGTGTGAGTGCGTGTGTGAGTGCGTGTGTGAGTGCGCGTGTGTGTGCGCGTGTGTGTGCGCGTGTGTGTGCGCGTGTGTGTGCGCGTGTGAGTGCGTGTGTGTGCGCGTGTGTGTGTGCGCGTGTGAGTGCGCGCGCGTGTGAGTGTGCGCGCGTGTGCGCGCGTGTGAGTGCGCGTGTGAGTGCGCGCGTGTGAGTGCGCGTGTGAGTGCGCGCGTGTGTGCGCGCGTGTGAGTGCGCGTGTGTGCGCGTGTGAGTGCGCGTGTGTGCGCGTGTGAGTGCGCGTGTGCGCGCGTGTGAGTGCGCGCGTGTGTGCGCGCGTGTGAGTGCGCGCGTGTGAGTGCGCGTGTGCGCGCGTGTGAGTGCGCGTGTGAGTGCGCGCGTGTGTGCGCGCGTGTGAGTGCGCGTGTGAGTGCGCGTGTGCGCGCGTGTGAGTGCGCGCGTGTGTGCGCGCGTGTGAGTGCGCGCGTGTGTGCGCGTGTGAGTGCGTGTGTGTGCGCGTGTGAGTGCGTGTGTGTGCGCGTGTGTGTGTGCGTGTGTGAGTGCGTGTGTGAGTGCGTGTGTGTGTGCGTGTGTGAGTGCGTGTGTGAGTGCGTGTGTGAGTGCGCGTGTGTGTGCGCGTGTGTGTGCGCGTGTGTGTGCGCGTGTGTGTGCGCGTGTGAGTGCGTGTGTGTGCGCGTGTGTGTGTGCGTGTGTGAGTGCGTGTGTGAGTGCGTGTGAGTGCGCGTGTGTGTGCGCGTGTGTGTGCGCGTGTGAGTGCGTGTGTGTGCGCGTGTGTGTGTGCGTGTGTGAGTGCGTGTGTGAGTGCGTGTGTGAGTGCGCGTGTGTGTGCGCGTGTGTGTGCGCGTGTGTGTGCGCGTGTGTGTGCGCGTGTGAGTGCGTGTGTGTGCGCGTGTGTGTGTGCGCGTGTGAGTGCGCGCGCGTGTGAGTGTGCGCGCGTGTGCGCGCGTGTGAGTGCGCGCGTGTGTGCGCGCGTGTGAGTGCGCGCGTGTGAGTGCGCGTGTGAGTGCGCGCGTGTGTGCGCGCGTGTGAGTGCGCGTGTGTGCGCGTGTGAGTGCGCGTGTGTGCGCGCGTGTGTGCGCGTGTGTGCGCGCGTGTGAGTGCGCGTGTGTGCGCGCGTGTGAGTGCGCGTGTGTGCGCGTGTGTGTGCGCGTGTGTGCGCGCGTGTGAGTGCGCGTGTGTGCGCGTGTGAGTGCGCGTGTGTGCGCGTGTGAGTGCGCGTGTGTGCGCGTGTGAGTGCGCGTGTGTGCGCGTGTGAGTGCGCGCGTGTGTGCGCGCGTGTGAGTGCGCGCGTGTGAGTGCGCGCGTGTGTGCGCGCGTGTGAGTGCGCGTGTGAGTGCGCGTGTGCGCGCGTGTGAGTGCGCGCGTGTGTGCGCGCGTGTGAGTGCGCGTGTGAGTGCGCGCGTGTGTGCGCGCGTGTGAGTGCGCGTGTGAGTGCGCGCGTGTGTGCGCGCGTGTGTGCGCGCGTGTGAGTGCGCGTGTGAGTGCGCGCGTGTGTGCGCGCGTGTGAGTGCGCGTGTGTGCGCGCGTGTGAGTGCGCGTGTGTGTGCGCGCGTGTGTGCGCGCGTGTGAGTGCGCGTGTGAGTGCGCGTGTGCGCGCGTGTGAGTGCGTGTGTGCGCGCGTGTGAGTGCGCGTGTGCGCGCGTGTGAGTGCGTGTGTGCGCGCGTGTGAGTGTGCGCGTGTGTGTGCGCGTGTGTGTGCGCGCGTGTGAGTGCGTGTGTGCGCGCGTGTGAGTGTGCGCGTGTGTGTGCGCGTGTGTGTGCGCGCGTGTGAGTGCGCGTGTGAGTGCGCGTGTGAGTGCGCGTGTGCGCGCGTGTGTGTGCACGCGTGTGAGTGCGCGTGTGTGCGCGCGTGTGAGTGTGCGCGTGTGTGCGCGTGTGTGTGCACGCGTGTGAGTGCGCGCGTGTGCGCGCGTGTGAGTGCGCGCGTGTGTGCGTGCAATCAACTGGGAATGAGCTTCAAGACCGCAGGCCATCAGTGTAAACGAGGTGCCTTAAAGGTTGAATTCTCCCTAAATGAAAAGATGGTGTGTTTGCTGGGTGGTGGTACCAGTTGGCACTCCTGAAGGTTGGAAAGTCGGGAGCAACCCTGCTCCCGTTTAATCTTAAACGTACATGTACATTAGAATTAGCATTAATGCTCTTGGGGACTCTAAATGTGGTGAAGTTTTCCTTTAAAGTGCCATTTGACCCATTTTCATCAGCGTTCATATATTAAAACATACTTAGAATTCCCTCCACGCCGTCCGTTTGTCCCTGAACACACACACACACACACACACACACACACACACACACACACACACACACACACACACACACACACACACACACACACACACACACACACACACACACACACACACACACAGCCTTTTAAATATTAGTTCTTGGAAGGCTGGGAATCAGGGTAGAGTCTGTCTCTGAAGGACAGTGTCACATTTAGGCCCTGCTCTAACGCCACTGGGCCCGTTCGTCAGGCACCTGCTACTGCCTATCAGCCTCCCGTAAGTATTTACAAAATATTCAGTTTCCTCGTTCAAGGGGATCGTTTATTACATGTTTGCTCTGCGCTGGAACCGGGCCCACTGTGATGTTGACGTGTTTATTAGTCACAAGGTTTTAGAAATTAAGTGGGTGAAAATACGGTGTTTTTAAAATATATTTACAGTGCCCTCCACTATTATTATTATTTATTATGAGAGAAAAAAATCCCTCATCAACAAATAATTATTTTTAACAAAACCACGTGTGCCACAATTATTGGCACCGCTGCATTTATATATAGAATAAAGTAATCATTTTTTATATTTGATCGTATATCTTTTGCATGCCATGACTTCCTGATGTCTGTGACCCAACAACATCAAAAGACTCTTGATATCTTATTTCCTGGTACTATTACAAGCGATACTATAACATCTCTGCATTTGAATGGATCTCTATGGGAATTGGGGGGTGGGACTAGATTTAGCTGTAAATTATGCTGGAACAGTATGGAATACATGGTTGGTAAAATGGCTGTAAGTCATCAAGGGTCTGAGGTACCAAACGAGCCTCAAACCATCACTCTGCTGCCAGAAATACAGTAGATATGGATGGATCACTTGAAGGGTTTCTTCTCCTGACTTATTTTTCCATAGAGTTCAATAGAAAAATTTGTCAGGAGAAACGACCCTTAAAGTGATCCATCCACATCTACTGCATATCTGGCAGCAGAGTGATGATTTGAGGCTCATACCTCAGACCCTTGATGACTTACAGCCATTTTACCAACCATGTATTCCATACTGTTCCAGCATAATTTACAGCTAAATCTAGTCCCACCCCCCAATTCCCATAGAGATCCATTCAAATGCAGAGATGTTATAGTATCGCTTGTAATAGTACCAGGAAATAAGATATCAAGAGTCTTTTGATGTTGTTGGGTCACAGACATTAGAAAGTCATGGCATGCAACGGATATGCGACCAAATATAAAAAATTGACTTTATTCTAAATTATGTTAAACTATTTTTTAAATATTTTTTGCTGCCAAACAATGGGGGAGGGGGGGGCTATGTACAAAAGGTTCTATAATTTCTAAACAGTTCATCCGATATGGATGAAAATACACTCAAATTAAAGCTGACAGTCTGCACTTCAACCTCATTGTCATTGTATCCTTTCAAACTCAAAGTGCTAGACTACAGAACCAAAATAACAACGAGATAATCAGTGTTATTCACTTCACCTTCACCCTGGTTTTAATGTTGTGGCTGATCGGTGTTGTATATACAGTGCCCTCCACTATTATTGGCACCCCTGGTAAAGATGAGTAAAAAGGGTTATAAAAAAATTCACCGTTTGTTGAATCATCTTACTCTCACACTGAAAAAATGAGAAAAATCCAACCTTTAATTGAAGTAAATTTATTATGAGGGAAAAAAAAATCCATCAAGAATTATTTTTTTTCCTCATTTTTTCAGTGTGAGATGAAGCTAATTCACAAAACGGTGAATTTTTTATAACCCTTTTCACTCATCTTTACCAGGGGTGCCAATAATAGTGGAGGGCACTGAATATAGTAGAGCCCCAGACCCACCTCTGCCTACTAGGACTAACAGGAAATGTAATGTGTCGCTCGCTACTGCTTCTCTCTTATCCAATCCTCTTATCCTTTCCTTGCATTAAATGCTGCTTTCTATTGCCTGGAGCATGTAGTGCTTTATAGGTGAAGGGCCGATGATTGGCATGGCGTTACGTGTTTTTTAAATAATTTTTTAAAATGTTTGTATTTGCAGTAATGGAGTCAGAGGCTGTTGGAGCAGTGCGGTTACCCGCAGGCCCACTCGTGCTGCGACGGCTCTATGTTGCGTTCGAGCGTTTAGCAAATGCTCTTATCCCACAGCCAGTTACAGAGTTACAGTTTAAAAAAAAAAACAAACACGCAATCCATTTACGCAGCTGGATATTTAAACCGAGCAATTTTAGGTTAAGTGCCTGGCTCAGGGGTATAAAGGCATTGCCACTTGGGAGTGAAACCTGCAGCCTCTGAGTTGGAGACATTACTAAGCGCTATGCCACACTGCGGCCACGGCTGTACAGCGACCTGCAGGCGCGCTGGTGTGGGGTTCGGTGTTCTGCGAGCGCGTCGGGGACGTTTACGAGCCGCGGCTGTCGATGGCGCTGTGATTGACGCCCGTTCCCTCAGAATAGGCTGAGAGCGTGTGTGAGAGAGAGAGAGAGAGAGCGAGAGAGACACAGGGTAGGGCGGGGGCCAGCGACTCCCCGTGTATTCGGGAGGGAAAGGGTAAGGACTTCCTGTCGGCCCGCGCACACAATGGAGCGTCTCCAGAGCTGACCTCGGTGTCTCGGCGGAGCCGGGGTGTGACATCACGATGACATGCAGGGGCCCCGGGCTGGGCCCCGGGTTGGGCCTCGGCCCCTTTCCGGTCATTCATTACAGGGGTCAGCCTGCAGAGCCAGCCACACGGTCACCAGCACTCTGAGCTTCTGCCATGGGGAGAGGGGCTCTCTTCCTGTGGGGAGAACTGTATCGCTGTCCCCTTCCCCTCTCCTACTGTGCTGCTTTCTCTCTCTCTCTCTCTCTCTCCCTCATTCTCTATCTCTCTCTCTCGCGCACACACACACACACACACACACACACACATACACTCTCTCACCTTCACCTCTCTGCTCTCTCCGCAGTATCTGGGCCATGTGGAGGTGGAGGAGTCTCGAGGGATGCACATCTGTGAGGATGCGGTAAAGAGGCTGAAGACGGTACGTTCAGGGGTTCTGTTTCAGGCACCGCGAGTTACGGGACCTTCCCCCCCAAGTCCCCCAATACCCTCCCTGTCACCAATACCCCCTCGAAAGATCCTTCAGTTCCCTCGGTGAGCCAGAAGGATTATTCAGCCATTCAGCCGGAGCCTCAGTGAGAGAGTGTCACGTGAGTGGCGGTTTCACCCCCTAAGAGCAAACCATGACCAGCCCGTGTAGCTGGAACTGCACGACGGCGTGTTGTTAATGGGACTCGTACACTGCGGTTTGGCGGTAATGAGTGAGCGGTGGTCCTGTCTTATTGCTCCTCACGGCCCCCTGAAAATAAATGCACAAGCCCTGTACTGTGGAGTCCTTCATGTCATTCACTCATTCATTAATAAACTCATTCACGGGTACCATCTTTACATTTAATGCTGTTCCTTCACAACAGCAGGTAAATATTGAAAAGCTCTTTGTTTTCTTGAGTAGCATCTAGCAATAATGAGTGGTTCGCAAGTTGTCTACAGGCTTTCAAGGCCCTCTTACAACACCCAGGATGCTTTGCGCCCATGCTTTTATCTGTAACTTACATTACGTTTTTAACATAGTCATTAAAAAGGTTACTTAAATGCTCAAATAGACTTAACTAAACTAACTGCCTCCTCTTTGTGTGCCGGCTGGTTTAGGTGTTGCTGTCGAATTTGAATGCACATCCATGTTATCAGCCTGTTGCTAACAGGCGGGCATTGTGTGACCAGCTTTACAGTGCATTCTGGGAAATAGAGGCAAGCAGAAGATAAGATTACTCATTGGTTTCTTTCTACCAAAATGTGGCGTAGTTCTAATGCTTCATTGAGAAATGTGTGGCTGTAATGGTTCTGGGCAGGTTGTGGGAAACTAATGAGGTTGTAATTGGTGTGTAGAAGAGTGTCCATTCCTCACTCGTGCCTTAGAGAGGGGCCAGCAGAGGGAGGGGGGGCGGGGGCGGGCGGGCGGGGGGGGGGGGGCATCACATGCAGGCCTGGGAAAAGGACGTCCGTGTGGGAGGAAACGTGCCCCATTTCCAGCACGCATACCTCTAAGAACATAAGAGCATGAGGATCAGCGTAATTCAATTTGGGTTTTTTAAGGTTTCCCTTAAAAGACCTCTCTCCCTCCTGCTCCTGCTTTATGATCCATTTGACTGCAGGCAGGCTGTTTCGTATCTGCGAGGGCAAAAATAAAAAAACCCTCTGGTTTGGTGCAGAGTAAAAGCTTTGTGAGGCCTTGGGGGCGTGCAGGGGGGGCAGGGGGGGCAGGGGGGTAGGGGGCGGGTGACTCCTCAGGCTGAGGTCCACGCAGATGAACGGAGGACATCTCGGCGCTCCTTCAGGCTCCCAGCTGGAGCACCTCCTTATTGCGCTGTTCGCTGTGGGAGGAGAACGTGCGCTGTTCACTGGGAGGAGAACGTGCGTTGTTCACTGTGGGAGGAGAACGTTCGCTGTGGGAGGAGAACGTGCGCTGTTCGCTGTGGGAGGAGAACGTGCGCTGTTCACTGTGGGAGGAGAACGTGCGCTGTTCGCTGTGGGAGGAGAACGTGCGCTGTTCACTGTGGGAGGAGAACGTGCGCTGTTCACTGTGGGAGGAGAACGTGCGCTGTTCACTGTGGGAGGAGAACGTGCGCTGTTCACTGTGGGAGGAGAACGTGCGCTGTTCACTGTGGGAGGAGAACGTGCGCTGTTCACTGTGAACTATCGCTCACGTCCAAGATCCGATTTCAGCTGACGCACGTTCAAACTTCAAACCCACCTAAGTCAGCCCAGACTTCTCAAAAAAAAACATTTAAAAATTATTTTTTCACTGTTTTTGCCTTTTTGTTTTTACCAAGTCCCATGGTAAGTATCTCACTCATAC
>CM056390.1:5085464-5129281 GCA_029718625.1 Synaphobranchus kaupii | reverse complement strand
ATTGGATGTGAGTTTTAATGTACATAAGTTCTTATTGCAGCAACAATCATGCGGACCCAGCAATGGGAGCACCTGGGCCCTTGTGTCTGGCATGATGCCCGGGCAGCTTCCCCACCCAGTGCTCTCCTCCTCCTCCTCTTCTCTGATTTTTCTAGTACTTAAAGACGCTTTAAACTGAGATTTCCCTCCCAATCTACGACAAAGCGCAACTTTATTTCACTTTTTTTTCTTTTCTTTTTTTTTTAAAACTCTGTCTTGAGTTTTGTGCAAATATTTAACACTATCAGCAGTTTCATCTCCCGGCCGTGATTTATTTTCATGTGCTGTATTTGTCGTCTTCTCTGTCTGAAAAGTTGCTTTTTACAGATGATTTGCACAATCACCTATGGCGACCCGTCGGTTGGCCCTGCCAGTGGCAGTGGACCGATTGGCCACAGAGGGAGAGTGTAGGCTTGGGAGATTGGGCAGTTCTGTGTGGTTCAGAATTTTTTTGGAGCCCTGCTGGAGAGTAAATTAGGGGCAGTTTGCAGTCTACCGTACCTCCTTTCCTGTCGTGTCATAACCTGTGAATCTAATTGTTTCTTTTTTCTTTTTTTTTTTTTGTTTAGTTTTGTTTTTTTCCACAGTTTAATTTACTTTTTTTTTTAAATCGGAGCAAAAAGATTGAATAAAAATGATGGCGGTAGGAAACCGCGCACTGTCGTTTTGTCATTTTACCGTCAGCATTCTTCAATGGTCGATCCTTGTTCAGATATTTATAACACATGGACTGTGCGTACGGAGTGCAGTGGACGTTACTGTGATCAGCCCCACCATCTGCATTGAAAGGAGTCCAGGAAAGGTTGACATCCGCTTCGAGTCAAGGAAAGCCACTCGTACCAGGCTCATCTGACAATCCAGTTCAACACCCACAAAAGGACTGATGTGACAAATCTTCACAAAAAGAGAAATAAAACTTGTTGCACAGAGATGTTTTGCTGTATTTCCAGAATGACTTTTTCAGTTTAATGTTCAGACTACAAAATAATTAAATGCCTTCATTTGCTCTTGAATGTTGATAAATTCTTTCAGACCTGTTTTTTTTTGGTATGGTTTTTGACTGGTATGTATTGCACTTGTCTTTGTTTATCAAAAATGGGGGGGGGGTGGGGGGGGGGTTTACTTGTGGCTCCATCCTGTCATGTGACCGCAATTGAATAATCACTGCTCAATTGTAGCAAGAAAGTGAACATTTGACGGGTTTTCGGCGTGGTATTCAATTCATACTAATATATCAGTGGTCAAACTGGGCCATGGAAAGAAACTCATATACACGATACAAGACCAATGTGCTAGAAATATCTTTACAAATATGAAACACAAATGTTTGAGTCTTATCAGATGCTTAAGAAATATAGGTTGAAAACATTAAATACTCGAACGTAGAGAATTCAACAACATAAACACGTACCATAAAAGTGTTGTCATGAGACAGAACGCTAGGGGGCGCTGTCCGGGATTCGGCCGGTGCACTGATGGCTTAAAAGCCAGAAGAAGAGCGCTGTGTTGCTTCGGTGAGAGAGCGTGCGCTTTGCAGGGCATGTTTTGAACCCCGTGTGGACTCTGGGTTACAGAGGTATGTATTTAGCGAAAGAACTAAAACAAATTTGCAGTTTCTTTCAGACGGCTGTCCATTTGCACAAAATTATATTTGTCTGGGTATTTTTGTGTGTTCTAAAACTGTCCTGTCATTTTCTATTTGGTATCGCGCTAGCTAGCTAACAAGCGAGCTAACTATCTTTATGAGCAATGCCAAACGCCGGACTTGATACAAAATGCAGCGAAATAAAGTTGGCTCACTACATAACCTAATTTATATAGCAGGCACTAGCTAGTCGGCTCAGAAAACGTTACATTGTGCAGTACATAACAGGGCAGCCTGCGTTACCAATTTGTTTGAATAATTAGCTTGCTAACTGGTACTAATGCGGTGGTCCTGTAGTTCAGATAGCTAGTAGCTAGCTGCGACTACGTACTGTAAACAATAACTTAAGTTGTCTTCTTTTAACCAAATAAGCAATTGACTTAACTCGGTACCTCGCTAACACGCCGAGGACGAGAGCAAGCCTTGATTCATTGTGGATGCCCTTAATCCAACGGTACGTTAGCTACACAATTAGTTTCTATCGGATGTGATGAGCTCGCTAAAACAGCTGTTAAGTTGGGTCCTTCGTTTACGTTTCACGTTTTATGTTACGGGCTGTAATGGGGAAAATAATCGGCGATGTGGCAGTTATGTTGGCTAGCTCGTTACTTCATGATGTGTGGAAAGTTTAAAAACAAAATTGGCATTTTGAGTTAACAATTTTGATAATTCAAGTGTTTTAAAAAGACAGTCGTTTGATTGCACATCTAACGTTAACTGTCTACTTCAAGTATCCTGATAGATTTGGTGTGAATGGAGCAGTGCGCGGGGACTCACAGTGCAGTGAAGCCTGCAGACGCGTTTGCTCGTGTGTTCAGTGCGTTGTGCTTAATCCCGAACATTAAATTGAGGGTAAACTGCGCGAGATGCTTTGGCACTTTTCAGTCGTAGAGAAAAAAACGGCCAGTGTATCCTAGGTGTCAGTTTTGTTTCGGGCCATGAATCACGACCAGTGGTAACGTAATAATTTCCTAGTTGTGTCAGTTAACTTATAGGTGGAACTTGAAGACCGTTCTGATCTAGTCAAAGTTTATAACAAATTGCAACCTGGAATAAGATCATTAGCAAATTTTAATATGCATAACATTTCCTACAACGAATGTTAACTGGTACAAGTCCATGTTACATTATTAAATGTGAATAATTGGTGGTTTGCTGCTTGTACCCACAGGTAGTGACGTACAGTCCTCCAGCATGGGAGTTGTGTTGTGAGGAGGCTTTTGTCTCCCAGGGAAGCTTCTCAATCCGGATTGGGCAGCTCGGAAGCAGAGAAGTGACGTCATAGGCCCATTTTTTTTGTCCCCACCCCTACCACTTCCTGGCTGAGGGAAAAAAAAACTGCATCCTTTGTTTTATTCTTGCTATTTATAGTTCTGAAGAGTGGTACGTAACGAGAAAAACAAAAATACTGTGTAATGCACGCTGGTGCGTAATACAAGTGCAATATACGCACATGTCAAAGGGGCACATTTGAGGAACCCATCCCCCTGTGATTTTTGGAGCCCTGCTCCTGACTGTTCCCTGGTGTTGATTACTCCCAGGGCCAGCTACCCCCGACCCCCTTGATCTGATGTGAAAATGTCCAGACAGAGCACTGTCACCGCAGCCGTGGCAACTGTTCTGGGTGCCGTCGTGGGAGGCTTGTTGCTATGGAGAGCCGTGAGGACCAGCGGAAGAAGCTCCCGCCGGGCCGCGGCGAGCATGTGGCGGTCGAAGCCGAGCAGCCGCTTACGGCGCCGGCAGAGGAAGCGGAATTGGAGGCCGAGGCCGTCCAGCCACCGACCTCCCAGTCGCCCCCGACGACGCCCCTCGCCACGCCTCCGCCGGTGCCCTCCGTGGAGCGGCTGCTGGCGGCTCAGCTAGCGGTGTGTGAGCTCCAAGGAGGAGTGGGAGGGGCTGTGGCCCTCCCTGGAGGAGGAGCTGTCCGTCTACCCGGTCCTGGGCCTGGACTGTGAATGGGTAAAGCCCCCGTGTGTAAGAGGCTTACCTGTCACTCAGAGAATTCTCTCTCTGCAACATTCTATCTCCGCCCTGCGGGTGACCTGGCCCCGCCTCTTTTCCTCCTCCTCCCCCAGGTTTCGGTTAAGGGGAAGGTGGGCACGGTGTCCCTGCTCCAGATGGCCTCCTACACGGGTCTCTGTGCGCTGGTGCGCCTGCCGCTGCTCCGCTGCGCTGGGCGCGCTCTGCCCGACACCCTGATGGACCTGCTGCGGGACCCGCGCGTGCTGAAGGTGGGCGTGGGCTGCTACGAGGACCGGGAGGCGGCTCACCCGTGACTACGGCCTGGCGCTGGGATGCACCGTGGATCTGCGCTACCTCGCTCTTAGGCAGAGGTACTGCTGCTGGGCACCGCGTACGCTTTTATTTTGAAAGTGGTTCTTCTTGCTACCTGGCTCTTGCGCCTTTGGCTGAGTACGCTTTTATTTTGTAAGTGGTTCTTCTTGCTATCTGGCTCTTGCGCCTTTGGCTGTGCACTGCGTACGCTTTTATTTTGAAAGTGGTTCTTCTTGCTACCTTGCTCTTAGGCAGAGGTACTGCTGGCTCTTGTGTCTTTGGCCGTGCACTGTGTACGCTTTTATTTTGAAAAGTGGTTCTTCCCAGCCTGTCAGATTATGTCGTAAAATTCTTCCAAAATTTGTAGAAGCATAAATCTGCTGGTCTGGGACGAAGCCTGCCTTAGGGGTTGAGGCTTAAGGGTTTATCAGTTTTAGAACATTAAAATGGTTTAAATGTAGTACTCTCATGAGTTGTTAAGCTGATTTGTCCTCTCCCCCCCTCCCCCTCCCTGGACAGGCGAGCGGTGTTGAACAACGGTCTGAGTCTGAAGTCCTTGGCTGCAGATCTGCTCAACATCCCTCTTGACAAGTCCCTGGAGCTGCGCTGCAGCGACTGGGAGGCGGATCGGCTGACTTCAGAGCAGGTGCCCCTCCGATGTGCTGTTCTGCCCCATCCTGCCCAAACCCACCTCCACCCTCACCATGGAGGCAGCCTTTCACCTGTTGCCCCTCTCTCCCAAACCTAGGTGACCTATGCTGCCCGGGACGCCCAAGTGTCCATCGCCCTCTTCTTCCACCTGTTGGGCCTGAGCTCCGCCCCTAGCCCCGCCCCTGACTCCTCCCCTGACTGTAAGGCAGCATTTTTCCAGCTGTCTTCTCAGTGCCAGGGCCTGGTGGACGTGCCGTTCCATGGGCGGGGCTTGGGGGAAGGGGAGGGGCGGTCCCTGGACGGGGAGAGGAGGCGGCGGAACAGGAAGACCGCCTCCGAGAGCTCCGGCTCTGGGGACCAGCAGGTGCCGGACCCCCGGAAGAACCGACGCAAGCCCCTCGGCGTGGGGTATTCCGCCAGGTAACAGAGCGCTGGCCAGGAGAGCCTGGAAGGAGCTGCTGCTGCTGTTGTCGGATATATGGGGAAAAAAAATACAAAATTCAAAGGGAGAGAAAAAACCTTGGCTTTGATGAAGCTCCCAACTTAAAGGCATCCCTCCCTATGTGTGTTTCCAGGAAGTCTCCACTCTATGACAACTGCTTCCTCTATGCCCCGGATGGCCAGCCCCTCTGCACATGTGATAAGAAGAAGGCTAAGTGGTATTTGGATAAGGGCATTGGAGGTATGCAGTGCTCAAGCAATGCTTTATTATAATTTTTTTTTTCTTTAAATTGAGATTTGGTGCCTTCCTGGGCTGAACTCCAGCTGTTTGTATGCATGCATAGTGCCTGGATATTAGATTTAAATGTCCATATTCATTTGCCAGTGCTGACTGGTCGGTAGGTCCACTGGGCGATGTGTAATTGGCGCCTGGTATGGGAGGGTTCAGTCAGATGGGAATCTGTGTGAGCTTAGCTGCGGTCTGTGATGTGAAAAGAAGCCACTGTTGGGTGGTTAACCTGTGGAATGTGGCTACAGTTGTACATTCCAGATTGGGGTGGGAGCAGGATGTACAGTATACAGCCCTGGGTTGAGCACTAAATTTCTTTTGGTGGGGGGGCGGGGGGGGGGGGGTCAACGTTCATGATGCTAAGACACTCCGTTTTCCTCCCCCAGAGCTCCTCAGTGAGGACCCTTTCATTGTGAGGCTCAAGTTTGAGCCGTCCGGACGCCCAGACTCCCAGCAGGACTACTACCTCACCGCCAAAGAGAACCTGTGTGTGGTGTGCGGCAAGATGGACTCTTACATTAGGTTTGTTGAAAACTGCTGCTAGCGATCTTGTTGCCGTGGTGACCGTCGTTCTTCAGAGCTCAGGTGATCAGGGAGGCAGGATTACTGAATTTGCTGGATAAGTGGAATTGGTGGAAGCAAAAACCTGTATACACACTGGCCCTCTAGGAATGGAATTGTCCGCTCCTGGGGTAGGCCATCGGATGTAGGAGATGATTAGGTGGCAGAGGTGTAAAATCCAGGTTCAGAAATTAAAAGTCCCCCCCAGTATTTTCTTCCAATAATCTAATTGGCACAATTATTTGGGCAGGAGGAAGAACTAATTGGTGAAATCAGCTGTCTGAGCTCATGGGTTGACGAAACACATGGCAGGACTTTTTGCTTTCTGACCCCTGGACTTTACAACTCTGTTAGGTGGTCAGATATTGAAGATGCTGCTTTAAAAAATGTTCTGAATTGGGTGGGTAACTGGGAATATCGCTCTGAGCGACACAGCTGTTACCAGGCTTCTGTAGCAGAGGTGGTCCTAACCCAGCCTTCCTTTTTCCACAGGAAGAACATCGTCCCCCACGAGTACCGGCGGCACTTCCCCGCGGAGATGAAGGACCACAACTCCCACGACATCCTGCTGCTGTGCACGGCGTGCCACGCCGCGTCCAACGTGCACGACGGGCTCCTGAAGCAGCAGCTGGCGGACCAGCACGCCGCCCCCGCTCGGGTGCGAGGAGGGCGTGCGTCTGCTGGAGGACTCGGACCGCCGACGCGTACGCTCGGCCGCCCGCGCCCTCATCACCGCCGGCGACGGGCTGCCCGACTCCCGCCGGGAGGAGCTGCGGGGCGTGGTCAGGACCTTCTTCAGCGAGGAGGAGCGGGAGATCACCGTGGAGATGCTGGAGAAAGCGGCAGGCCTCGAGACCAGGTGAGGGAGAAACGTGGGGCTCGTCCCAATACTTGAAAAATGCATCCTCCTTTCCTCCACTACCGCCTCCTCTCCTCCGTGCCCCGGAAACTGAGCTTTGTGTCAGAATCTAATGTTGCTGATTACATATTCATGGTTACATATTCATTAATGTCTCGAAGCAAACCACAATGTCAGGTAGCCTACCTTGTATAGCCTACTGTACATGCAAATACTTGTACTTGAAACATACAGGCTGTTTTGCATACTTCCTTGTAGGAGACAAGTGGAGGAAAGGAGGTGAGGAGTGAAGAATATTGGGATGCACCCATGCACTCAGTCAGTGTTCCCCAACCCTGTTCCTGGAGATCGACTGTCCTGTAGGTTTTCACTCCAGCCCTAACAAAGCACACCTCATTCAACAGCTTGAGATCTTGAGCTGCTAATTGGTAGAATCGGGGCCCTGTTTCACAAAGCAGGATTGGTGAGTTAGCTGGATAACTGCACTGAGTAAAACCCGGAACCCTCCCAAAGCTGGATCATGGACTGAGAGCCATTCCGGGTTTTACTCAGTGCAGTTATCCAGCTAACTCAGTAATCCTGCTTTGTAGTATACCCTCCCAGGTGTGCCAAATTACAACTGGCATTAAAACCTACAGGATGGTAGATCTCCAGGAGCAGGGTCGGGGACCACTGCGCTATATATTCCCCCATTAACATGACATAAAAACTATTGTGTGTGTATAATTTCCGGTAATTACACATCTTTAAAACAAGTTTGTCTCAGAGCTGCTCTTAATTTTCCCCTCTGTTACACGACGTGTGGTGCAGTCCGTAGGGCCTTTTATCCCCTGCTCTCCCGTCTGAATGAAAGCAAAACATATGAAAGGAGTTGAACTGTCTGCCCTCAATTTAAAAAATCTAATTTAAAAAAGGGTACTTGGCAATATTCTCTAAATGTAATTATTAGCGCTATAAGAGATGAGCAGGGGGAGATGTGAGGGTGTTCTGCTGTTTGGCCTTCAGTGTGATCACTGTAGCCCCCTGGTACCTAAATCAGAACCCTCGAGGTCTGAGAACTGCTGGTTTTCCAGCCTCCCTTTACCTGAGAGTCGGGTGTGACGGCGGCCTGGCCAATCGGTGGCACTGATTGTTCAGTTAATTGCCTGGGAGAAAGAAAACCAGGGCCGGATTTAGATTGGAGGTCCAGATTTGAATATCCATGTTGTAGCCCAGGGGTCCTCAATCCATATCCAGAAAGGGCCGGTGCGTGTGCGGGCTTTTGTTCCAACCAAGCAGTAACACACCCGATTCTACTAATCAACCACTAGAGTCTTTGCTGAGGACCTTGATTAGTAGAATCAGGTGCGTTACTGCTGTGCTGCACCCACACCGGCCCTTTCTGGATAAGATTGAGGACCCCCTGCACCCACACCAGCCCATTCTGGATAAGATTGAGGACCACTGCTGTAGCCCGTTGCTCTGTGCTCTGTGTCTCAGGATCTTTAATGAGAGCTACGTGCCCCACGGGCTGAAGGTGGTGCAGGCCTACGCACAGCGGGGTCTACGCGGCCTGATGGAGCTGGAGAGGCGCTGGCGACAGCACTTCCTGTGCACCATGCACCCGCGCCACCTGCACCCGCTGTGGTCGGTGAACCACAACCACGCCAAGTTTCTGCGCAAGTACGGAGAGGACCTGCCTGTCAAGATTAACTGAACCTGTCCCAGAGGGGCGGGGGGCCGGAGGGACGGACGTTTCTGCACGTTCCCGGTCGTACCTGGGCCGGGCGAGGCAGTCTTCACCCTTACCTGCTGGCTCCGCCCATGCGGTCGTCATGGAAACACTAATAGGCCTGTCTGTCAGTCCAACCTGAGCCAGACCGTGGGAGAGGGCGGAGTCAGAAAAGGTTTTTTTTTTTTCTCTTTCTGAAGATGAGCACCCGTGGTGATTTCAGAACACAACTCTGTCAGACGATGCAGTAAAACTATAAGGTAAAAAAACTAAAAAAATCTAAAAGGTATAAATGCTGCTGCAAGTGCACACTTTTTAAAAAATATATATATATATACGTAAAAAAAAAAATAGAAAAAAAAAAAATCCACTAATTTAATCAAATGAACTACATTTTAGAAATAGTTTCTGCTCAAACCTGCTCTTAAATTAATTTTTTTCTCATTTTGAATATTAATAATCCTGCAGGTTTGCAGCCTTAATATATTTTTCCATGTGTTCTGAAGTGTGAAAAACGGTACTTTCTTTACAGAGCTATAATATAGTGTCAATCATTTTGTGCCCTTTTCATATGATAGGTGGACTTTTATTTTGGCCCTTGATAGATGTCAGCTTTTTGTCTGCCTTTTGCAATAGGTCTGACAATACGTCTGAAGTGAGTTTTATTGCTCATTTGCTGATTGTCACAGGGTCTACTGGTGACTCTTATTGCAGTCAGCCTACGGCACCAGTGTCACGTTCGCTCTGGTTTCTGTTGGAAGAAAATGTTGAGCACTGTGAATGGGGGGGGTCACAAGGGTTGACATTTAGCCCTGGACACCATGGTAACGGATCTCACCCCCCGACCCAGGAAGTCGATGTTTCTCAATAGCTGGCCTACTGTTCGTCAGAATCGTCCACTTCTACATGAAACTGGGCTGCTAATCGATCGCACTAATGCTTTGACCGCTGAAAACTGCAGTGCCAACCTTTCCCATTTGTGTGTTTGTAACCCGAGACTGTGACTAGAGCTTCATTTGTAATTTAATCGCGACACTACTGTAAAGCACATTCTCCAGAGCACTCAGAACGCATCCCTTAATTAGAAACGGCACCTTCTTGGGTTTTATGTACATTTGTCCAGATGTAACCCTCCAAAAGCTGCTTTTGTTTCCTTAAATTGTAAATAAAATATTAAAGATCATATTTGTATACCTGGTGGTACTATGTGTGTTTTGTGGTCCGGTTGAATGTGTGCATAAGAGTGTTGGGCTCAGATGGGACTGAACTCATGGTTTTTCACATAAATGGAGAATCTTGTTTAAAGGAGAATAAAATTCATTTTAATTAAACCCCCTTTGCCACAATAAGAGAATAACACTCCAAACTTCCATTCACCATTTTTTTTTTGTACAAAATCACAATTTAATAAATAGTCTGTAAAAAAAGTTAAAAAAGCTTTTCTCTTTACATGTCCTAAATTAAATGCTTCCATGACTTAAGTCAAAGGAGTCTTTAGTTGGGCTTTTGTTAGAATGACACTTACAATCTGGTTCTGGTGAATTAAGGCCCCTTGATTTTGGCAACAGAACAATCAGTCTGTCTTGACATTATTTTTTTTTAAAGATGAACAGTGTCCAACCTGTGCTCCAAGGTCACATGATTCTTTACAATTTAAAAAAATAAATACATTGCAACTGAATAAATTAAATTAAAAAATACAAATGGCTCAACATGCAGGAGTACTCCCCACCTGGCCCACACCCTCACAATGCTAACACCACAGCAGTTTGTCCTCTGCAGACTGTTCCACAACTAATACTAGAGGATGGAACCCAGTTAATATCAGGAACCCTGATTGGTCAACCAGCTATGTCACATGGCCATTGTGCGCCCTCACTTTGTTGCTATTGAATAATTTGCATGTACGGGCAAAACACTGTTGCTGGTTTGGCTTTGGTGATTTGAAAATCTGTCCATGTTTTATAGGGACCTTAGCTGGCATTCCAAGGTGCTCCCGTTCCATCCACCTCCGTGTTTTACGGCTCGCCGTGCATAACGGACCTCGTGATGATCATCAATAAGTGGACAATAACGCGTAGTTAAACTCCAAACGTTTGCTGTCAAGGCAGTGGAGAAATTGGCTGGTTTTGTTCTGAGCCAACACTGAAAGCTCGGCTGTCTTAAGCATTGTGGAAGTCTGTATTCCTATCCCAAATCAGGAGGTGTGGGAATTCAGCTGTCTTAAGCATTGTGGAAGTCTGTATTCCTATCCCAAATCAGGAGGTGTGGGAATTCACTGAAGATCACAGGTGTTTGTTTTTTTTGTTAAATCAAACGCTTTACCTCAGGCTTTACCAGTGTGATCCACCGCCAAGTATCTCCACCCATCTACCCCCACAGCCCCCCACCTACCCCAAGCCCCCATCCCTGTCTGGTACCATTCCATTAATTGAACAAAAGAAAACCCCAGCTATGAACAGACAATTTCTATTAAAAAATAAATATTTGACAACCACAAACTCAGTTTTTGGTCAAAGGCTATTTGAAGATAAAAGGATGCAATAAGCCATAGATGCATTCTCTGGTTAAATATCAGAGAAACAAGAACCCCTGAAACCGTGGCAACTAGTGTCACTAAACAGATGCCAGTGCACACGCCCAATCGCACCCTACATTCCATTCGGAACCCCACTGTCTTGTGTGCAACAGTAGACGCCATCTTGCAGAACCAACCAACTTTTGGAAACTTGCACACTTTCCCTTCGCCTTCCGATCATGGTGATATTTTCTGTATTGCATTTTAGACGGCTGGTGTAAAGGCAGCTTTGCATGAGATGGACACTCACTAACTTTTGGCCCAATCTCTTCGCAGATCATCACTGTGAGAGGACTAAGCCGAACTCAGCCAATCAGACAACACTCCCAACTAACCACAGCTCCAGGTCTCAGTCAGGCCCAAGGCCAGGGCCCCTTACAACCCACCCCTCTCTTCATTATTGCTCATTTGTTCAGCATTGGAGCTGTTTGTTGTCTCCTTGACCAAAAGGAAAGAAAAGCTTTTACAAAGTAATAGTCAAAAATCCCACCATGAACGAGTTCTGTCGTTTCTACAGTGTGTAGTGTACGTTACGTAGCCCGTACCCTCTGTTTCTTTTAAAAGGTGTTTTTTTTTTTTTTTGGAAACTTGCACATTTTCAGCTCTTTTTTTGTTGTTGCCGTTAATGAAAAAAAAAAAAAACAGTTAAAGTTCAGCAGACTCTACGCTGACGTTTTTGCTGGTGTAATCAGGACAAAACGGGTTTGCGTAACTACCACACGACTTCAAAAGCTGGAAAAAGAGGAGACTTTTAAGGGAAATGACCCCCTTGGCTGGCTGTGTTCTGTTTGCTACATGGTTAATAATCTTGCTTTTTCTTATTACACACCATACTACTGATGACCCTTTTCACACCCACACACACACACACACACACACACACACACTCCCTGCACATACACAATAAAGGCTAATAGAACAGGACCCATCCTTAGTGGCCCACTGTAGTTTCTGAGTGTTCTACATCAGAAGACCCAGCTCCATTCCATTGGGCCGGGAGAACGAAGCGCCACTCCTCTACATCAGGCAGAATATAGCTCCCTCCTGCCCTCTGCTGGCACAAATTATTATAACTCACTACTGGCTGCTCTCACTTAAAGGTTGTATCAGCGATTTTGGGTGGAAACATAAATGATCACATTCATCTGATTTTTCCTCACGATCCGCTAGCTGCCCGCCCCATAAGCAGGCCGTCAAAAAACCGCGTCTCTGTAGGCAGCCTATGCTCCGAGATCGTACACAAAAACAAATGGTACTACCAACCACTCAAAACCAAAATAAACAGTATTCCAACCAATCACAATGATCTGCACAAACGCTAATACTCTTATCTCCCTGAAATCTTGACGGATTTACAAACGGTTTGGTTTCTTACAAACGTTATTAACGTGGTTATAATTCTGGATGCTTGAACACTATTTTTTAAAACATAACATAATTATTCATAAGTATGTTTGTTTGGGATTTCGCTTCAGAAGTGACGTCACGTTTGTGCAGATCATTGTGATTGGTTGGAATACTGTTTATTTTGGTTTTGAGTAGTTGGTAGTACCATTGTTTTTGTGTACGATCTCGGAGCATAGGCTGCCTACAGAGACGCGGTTTTTTGACGGCCTGCTTATGGGGCGGGCAGCTAGCGGATCGTGAGGAAAAATCAGATGAATGTGATCATTTATGTTTCCACCCAAAATCGCTGATACAACCTTTAATACTAAGCAAATTAAAATGTACACAATTTACATAGGGACTAAACTTTAAAACAAAAAGTATCGGTCAATTCCGTTCCATTTTTTTTCTTCTACAGTAAATGAGATTTTGGTGTTTTCACTTCAATGCGTGTGATATGAATGTTTCACAGGTACACCATGGTTACCTCATACACCTGACATTTTACAGTTGTGATGCTGCATTTACGTTTCAAAGCATATCTTTTGAAAAAACTGTTAAATTCATAACTGTAATCATTAAACCTGAACACATTTACCTACAATAGATTTTTTTTCCATTCTGATGCCACTTCCTGTTCCTCACTTCCTGTTTCCTGTTCCTCATTTCCTGTTACTCTCCCCACCTACAGGTGCCCTTCCAGGATGCTGCTAACGGCCTGCTCCAGCACTGAACTTCCCCTCCGGTCCTGTGGGGGGCCCTGCAGGCGTTGTAGCTCCAGGATGCTGTCGATGGCGCTCTGCAGGTGCTCGCTGAGGGTGCTGTCGTCTGGGAGGGGCAGCGGGCTCGGCAGCCCCTGGTGGGTGTCCGGCCGAAGTCGCTTGGGCTCGGGGGGGCACAGGACGGGGTCCGGAGAGGGCGGTTCAGGAGTGGCGGCGGTCTGCGTCTTGGCCGTGGTCCGCGAGTCCGGCGGAGTCCTCGAATTAACCGCCGCCATCTGCGCCTCCGCGATCCCGCCACTGTTTTTGGGGTGCTGGGCCTCCTCGGCCGTCGTCTTGGGGGGCGGCGGGCACGCGGCAGGCTGCGGGTGGCCGGTTTGGGGTTGAGGTGCTTCCCATAACTCCAAGCCCCGCCCGCTCGGCACGCCGCCCCCGTTCGTCAGCCTCCCTGCGCAGTCCTGCTTGTGGAGAGGGGTGGCGGAGAGGGCACCGTCGCAGGCCGAGTTGTGCACCACCTTCCGGGACCCCGACTCCTGCTTTATGGTGAGTTTGAGCGCCCCCCGGCTGCTGGAGCGGTACGTCTTGAGCCCCGGGGGCCGGTTGGAGAGCAGGGCCCAGGCCGGGGAGGAGGGGGGGCTGCCGGTCCGCAGGAAGGGGGATGTGATGGAGGGGGCCGCCTCGTTCGAGCCAGATGCTGGTTTGCGTAGAGATAACAGGAAGGAATCTGTTGAAACCCCAGACAACAAGCGCATGTAAAAAATGAACCATCCGACCCATCCAGGCTTGTCTAGAGCAGGGGTCTGAAACTCCGGTCCTGTAGGGCTGCAGTCTCTGTTGGTTTTCGCGATTTTCTTTCAATCAGCAGCCAGTTTAGGCCTTGGAGCACAAGGTGTGTGGGCTCTTTAGCCAATCATTGACTTAAATTAAGTGAAATTAAACACTTAAGCCCAGGAACACACGAAAAATCAGCAGACACAGCGGCCCTCTTGGATTGGAGCGTGAGATCCCTACTCTAGGGAGATCCCTATTCTAGGGAGATCCCTACTCTTAGCTCCTAATGACTTGACTGAAGGCTGTCAGGGTGGATTTCTTCTTTTGGAATTGGTTCTGCTACTTGTTGCTTGGTTGTCTGTGCCCCCATTGGGGCCGGGTACTGACCTGGTACTGACATTGGGGTTGGTACTGACCTGGTACTGATGTTGGGGGTACTGACATTGGGGCCGGGTACTGACCTGGTACTGACATTGGAGCCGGTACTGACGTGGTACTGACATTGGGGCCGGTACTGACCTGGTACTGACATTGGGGCCGGTACTGACCTGGTACTGACATTGGGGCCGGTACTGACCTGATACTGACATTGGGGCCGGTACTGACCTGGATCTATCCGGGCCTTGCGCCTCTCCTCTCCCAGCACCCCCCTCTCGGCCTGCAGGAAAAGGCGCTCCAGCATCACCATCTCTGCCGACGGGCTCACCTGCTGTGGAGAGCCAGACAGACAGGGGGGCAGAGTTAGCCTCTTAGGCCAGCGGGGGCACACAGACTCCAGTCCTGCAGAGCTCATGTGCAGTGAATAGGGTAAGTGGTTTTCTATCAATTATTTTGGCTATTAAGAGCTGTATCCACAAGTGATGGTTCACTCTGATATCGGACTGCAGTAAAATGTTTTCTACAAAGACTCACCGTGCGGAATCTGCTGTTGTAGTTCTTCACTTATCAAAAATGTCAGATGAAATAAATGCATGGGCTAACTCAGTGGTTCCCAAAATGCGGGGTGCACCCCCTGGGGGGGGTGGCAGGGGGTGCACGAGAGACAACAGGGGGGTGCAGTGAGGGTTGAAGGGGGAAAAAAATCCATTAGAAACCCAAAAAGAAAATGGCATCCAAGCGGAATCAAAGTTGTCGATGGACTTTAAAAATATATTTTTTTTTTAAAGTTACCAAAGGGGGGCCTGACAAAGCGTTTGGGAACCACTGGGCTAACGGCTAACGGCTAACTCAATCAGTCAGAGCAGCAGAAGCTGGCATGAAAACCAGAAACGGAGCAGACCTCACAGTGCAGCCCTGACTTTTTGACCCTGACATGTCTCTAGGAAAAAGCGAGGGATGAAGAGGAGAGAAAGAGAGAGAGAGAGAGAGATAGAGAGAGAGATGGATACTGAGGGATTGTAGACATGGTAAAACTGGCTGTTACCTGCGCCTCGCCCAGCAGTAGCTGCCGGTACTTGTTGAGCATGTCCTTAGTGCGTTTCAGCAGGATCCCAGACACTGTATCAAACTGCTGGTCCACTGAGCACAGGGGAGACATACAGCTTGTTACACACTGTACATGGCCACACCCACCTGTAAGAGCATGGCCACACCCACTCACATAGCCACACCCACCTGTAAGAGCATGGCCACACCCACTCACATAGCCACACCCACCTGTAAGAGCATGGTCACACCCACTCACATGGCCACACCCACCTGTAAGAGCATGGCCACACCCACCTGGTAGAGCATGGCCACACCCAGTCATAGCCACACCCACCTGAAAGTACATGGCCACACCCACCTGTAAGAGCATGGCCACACCTAGTCATGTGGCCACAGCCACCTGTAAGAAAATGGCCGCACCCACTCACATAGCCACACCCACCCGGAAGTGCATGGCCACACCCACTCATATGGCCACACCCACCTGTAAAATATGACCACACCCACTCACATGGCCACACCCACCTGTAAGAGCATGGCCACACCCAAACATAGCCACACCCACCTGAAAGTACATGGCCACACTGACCTGCAAGTACATGGCCACACCCACTAATGTGGCCACAATCACTTGGAAATTAATGGTCACACCCACCTCTAAATGCATTTCCACACTCACTCTCATGGCCACACCTACCTCTAATTACATGGCCACACAGCCACACATTGCCACACGCACACACACACACACACACACACACACACACACACACACACACACACACACACACACACACACACACACACACACACACACACACACACACACACACACACACACACACACACACACACACACACACACCTGTAATGCATATATCCAGGCTGGCCTGGCTCACCTGTGAGGAAGCCGGCCTGGCCGGGCAGGTGTCCAGCACAGGTGTGGTACGGCAGCAGGCGGCTCACAGCATCCTCCAGGGAGAGGAAGGGGGAGCAGGCGTCCGGGTCCAGAACCGCACCGTGATCCTGGCACAACTGCTGCTGGAGCCTGTACAGCACACGTACACACAAATACACACACACACACACACACACACATACACATACATACACACATGTACACACACACACACATACACACATACATACACGTATACATACATACATACACACACACATGCATACACATATACATACACACATAGATACACACACACATGCACACACATATGCATACACACACGTTACTTACATACGCACATACGTACTGGGACTGCTTTATATCCATATAAATCCTGCTGTATAAATCCAGTGCTGTGGAGGTTTTGTCTCCTTGTGCCAGTTCTCTCTCTCTTACCTGTGTCTGCGCATTGCCAAGGTGAGCCTCTCCTCTCTCTCTGATTCCCCACAAGCTGTTACCTGGATGATGTCAGAGATACAGGGTTACTGCACAGAGCACACTAAGATTGAACACACTATGCTATGGATGAAAGTCCACACAAAAAAAACCACCTTGAATGAATGCTGTATGTTTCGCATCTTTTTAATGATTTTCCCCCCTTATTCTCCCCAAAATCATATTCATCAGCACTCAAATAATTACTGGATCAAATAGTTACAACATTTTTACCCTTTATAGACCTGCAAGATTGCTGCAGTTCACAGGCCATTATAAAAGAAACACATAATTCCACCAGTATTCATAACAAAATTCTTCTTATTTCATATGACCGTATCTTTTTTAATTTATAAAATTTTAGCAGGTCAGTACAGCGGCCGTATCTCAACCCATATCCAAACTTGCATCCTTTTGGTGACAAGCCCAGGTCCTGAGCAACTATCCCACACCACCCTCCACCACAGCCACAGCCACAGCCAGTACCACGACCACGACTACGTACCCTCACATGCCTTTCCCACCAAACCTGGCAGGTACGGTAAAAGCAGCTCTCCCTCTCTCTCTCCCCCTCTCTCTCTCCCTCTCTCTCTCCCCCTCTCTCTCTCTCACCTGCGTCCTTGGCTGAGGCACTGCCTGGACTGGAGCCTCCAGATTTGGCTGCCTGTGAGTGTGCCGTGCTGCTGGAGCGAACATGCTACCATCCACAGCCACACCTGCTGCTAGCTCTGAGAGAGAGGGAGGGAGAGACAGATACAGAGAAAGAGATAGAAAGAGACAGAGAGAGAGTGGGAGAGACAGAGAAAGGGAGATAGAAAGAAACAGAGAGAGGGAGAGGGAGGGAGAAATAGAGAGGGAGAGAGAGATAGAGACACAGACAGAGACAAATACAGAGAAAGAGAGATGTAGAGAGAGTGAGATAGAGAGATAGAGAGAGGGGGAGAGAGATAGAGAGGGAGAGAGAGACAGAGAGGGAGAGAGAGACAGAGACAGAGACATAGAGAGATTGTGTAACAGTGCGAGTGAGACTGAGGAAGCTGATATGCTTGTTATTATGATGCGGTTTGGCATTCGCCCCCAGCGTGCAATGATGCTCCTTACCTTGTGGCCGTTGCTGGACGAGGGTTTGGATGGGCATTCCGGGCTGTACCCGAGGGCCCAGGGGAGCGGGCAGAGAGACAGGCTGCAGCTGGACGGAGAGGCCAGCAGGCAGGGGGGAGGGGACCGACCCTCCCAGACCCGCAGCTCGCACCTGGGCCGCCGCCGCCGCCGCCGCCTTGCCGTGTCCGGCTCTCGGCCCGCCGGGAGGGGAGGGGAATCTGACAGGGGGTGGGCCCAGCGTGTTCTGCCCAATCAGAGTCCCGGTCTGCTCTGCCCCTGGGTGGGTGGGTGTGGTCACCACGGTGGGGCTCGGCGTCACAGCTAGGGCGAGCGTCTGGCCCATTGCAGGGAGCGAGGGGGCGGAGTCTTCCCTCTGATTGGCTGGAGGGGGGGAGGAGGAGGGCGGGGACAGTTGCACTGGCAGTGTCCCAGACGAGCTGTCAGTAGGGATGGAGGGAAGCCCACAGGCCTGCTGGGTAATGAGAGAACGAGAAAATAATGTTTACATCAGCGCATAAAATATGGATCTCCCACGCTTCCCTTCCTCACACTTACAGCCAGAGCTCACACCTGCTTTAGTTCTGCTTTTATCATAAGCTCTCGTTGTTTTCTCAGCTTAAGAAGCGTTTTATTGATTCTTCCTGGTGTCTCCTGCATACCTGGCTCAAATTATTACTTAGAAAACTTTAGAAACCAGTAAAATCCATGAGGATTACTTGAAAATCTACTCTGAAAATCATTTTCCTTCATATGTTTGCATATTTCCGTTAGTAACATGTTTCCTGGGAAATTCTCATGGATCTGCAGGAATATTTTAAATTTAAATTTCCCGGTATCTAATAAGTAATATATATATTATTTCACAGTTGTATCTGACCCAGATCTGCATTTCCTACACTTCTAACATGTAAGCATTGTTTTCATTTTATGCTAATATTTAGCATACAGTTGCAACTATGTTGTTTTAAAAGCAAATTTGAACATTAGCGCTTGTGAGACAGTACGTTCAGTTGGGCAGGGTCACCTGGTGCATTTGATGCAGGAGGAGCTGTTTCTGCGGGAGCATATTGAGCACCTCCTTCTGCAGCGGCTGCTCCTCCGTCTGGGGCATCAGATGTTTGGGTAGGGGGGCGGGGTCGTGCTGCAGGGGCGCCTCGGGGAGCGGCTGCAGCAGAGTCACCACCGCGGGGGGCATGTGGAGCTCTGTGGGGGGCGGCTGGAGGAGGGGCTGCTGGTTTGGCTGGGGGGCGTGTCAAAAGGCAAGATTGACAGCATTAGCCGGTTAGCGGCTGCTCCGGATGGGGTGAGCGGCAGAGGTGTAAAATCCAGGGGTCAGAAAGTCCTGCCGCGTGTTTCATCCGCCCATTAACTCAGCCAGCTGATCTCACTCATTAGTCCTGCCTCCTGGCTGAAGAATTGTGCCAATTAGCAAATCCAATGTGATCGGAACAAAATACTGGGGAGGACTTTCTGAACCTGGACACCTCTGGTCAGTGGAAGCTTTGTGCATGTCGGGGCGTAAGGGGTGTGGGGTGGAGCATTGGGGATGGATGGAGGGGGAGACTCACCTGCGTAAGATGGAGGAAGGGCTCCTCTACAGACCCTCTCTCCTCCGAGCCCGTCCTGTCAGGCAGCAGCAGTACTGAGGTCTGGGGCAGGTTCAGCGGCTTGTCCTGCGGGGCTGCTGCGAGGGTGTGTTGGGCGGGAGGGGCGAAGGGCAGCCCGTGCACGACGGACGGCCCGTTTACGATGGAGATGGAGGCCAGGTCCGGGGCCAGCATGGCGGGGCTGTTGATCAGGGTAATCTGGTTCCCCAGGGCGGCGCTGTGGAGCAGAGTGCCACGCTGGCCCTGCCCCTGGGGCGGGTACGTGCCCGCCAGCTGCGCCGGCATCTGGAAGACGGTCGGGGGCGTGGACTGCAGCTGCAGGGGTCCCGACAGGAGGGTGCCCTGCCTCACGGCCAGCTGTCCCGCGGGGGGTGGCGAACACAGGGCTGAAGTTAAGCTGCCGGGACGAGGCTGTCAGGATCTGGGCCCCGTCTACCAGCTGGCCCGAGGACGGGGCCCCGCCGCCCCGCGCCGAGGGGCCCTGCGGGCTGGCGGCGGCGAGCAGGGGCCGGGCGGCGCTCGGCGGCTGGGGAACGCTGACGGGGGTCTGGCCGGGAAGCAGGAACTGGTTGTGCCCTTGCAGGAGCCCGGGGGGCTGGATGACGATGGAGCCGCCCTGGTTGAGCAGCTGCAGGCTCAGGGGCTTGCTCAGGTTGGGGGGCGGGGGGCGGCTGTTTGGGGCCCAGGGCGGGGGACAGCAGGATGTTGGGCGACGCCGCGCCCGGCATGAACGCGAGGCCGGGGGACGCCTTCTGTCCGGGGGGGCTTTGGGCTGATCTGCACCAGGCGGGGCTGGATGCTGATCGGCAGCTTGGGCTGGATGGGGAGGGGCCCCCGGGGAAGCAGGATGCCGTGGGCGGCCGTGGCCCTCAGCGTGGGGGCCAGCAGGGGGCGCCCCGTCAGGCTGGGCAGGGCCTTCTGGATGAGCATGCCGGAGCCCTGGGCGGGGGCTGAGGGAGAAGGAGGCGTCCGGAGGAGGCGCGGGGAACACGGTGCCCGGGAGGAGGCCCATCATCTGCGGAGCGGCGGGTTTGAGGGAGGGGCAGCCGGGCCCCACAGCCAGCAGGGAGGGCTGGGGGGGCTCCACTGCCGCCTGGGTGTCCCGGAGCATGGCCGGCAGCGGGGGGGATGCTCAGCGGCTTGGACAGGAAGTGGGAGGCGGCCGGGGCGAGCACCGTCCCGGGGGGGTAGAGCGACAGGGACTCGCTGGGCGGAGCCAGCCCCGCCTCCAGCACCAGCGTCTGCTCGGTGATGTCGGCCTCCTGCAGGCTCTGCTGTAGGATATCGCAGGCTTCCTCCTCCTCCTCCTCCTCCGCCCTCCCTGCCCCGCCCACCCCCGGGGCCCCCCCGCCCTCAGGGGAACCCAGGAGCGCCTCCTCCAGGAATGACAGGTCCACGCAGCCCGGAGGGGGGGTGTCCTGCGAGGGGGTGTTGTCCGCCAAGAGGGAGACGGGGCTCTGGAACAGAGAGAGAGGAGGTGCTATGGTCACAAAGGTGTGTGGGTGTTACAAAAGACAGAGAAACAAGGGGCGTATTTCACAAAGCAGGATTACTGAGTTACTGACGTAGCTGGATAAGTGCACTGAGTAAAACCCGGAGCCCTCCCAAATCTGGAACATGGACTGAAGTAAAAAGAGCCGTTCCGGGTTTTACTCAGTGCAGTTAACTCAGTAATCCTGCTTTGTGAAATACCCCCCCCAGGTAACTGAGTTTTGTAAACACTGTGCCGCCGAGCCCCCCCCCCCCCCCCCCGCCGCCCCCCCACTACGAGGACAGCACGAAGGAATGAGGAGAGAGAGAGAGGAACTCACAGGGGCGTCTGCAAAGAGCGACGTTTCCCCGGAGGATGAAATGAGCAGATCTTCATTCTCCAGCTGAGAGGGTGCAGAACAGAGTGAAAACAGTGTTTTTGTTTGTTTTTCCTCAGAAGCAGTTTGTTTTCTCTACCCGGAGACATGTCCTCCAGAGAGAACAGAGCCAGCCCTGCTCGCCGTTGCTTTTTAGGCAAATAACAAAATTATCTGTCTGTAAACTATCACAGTAGAAGTACTGTCTGAAGAGCAACATGCAAAAATGATGTGCATCTGATAGAACACATCTGAACATCGTGGAGGTCATGTGATTATTTCTAGCCAATAGAGAGCAATGAAGCCTGCATATCTTTTAAATATCCATTCTGTGTTGCAAAATTCCAGGAGTTTCAGCAGAAGGTTGCGCACTTATGTGTAAATGTTTGTCCACATATCTTCCCCCCCCCCCCCTCCAAACTCATACATATACAAATAATTTACATAAGGCTACAAAGACAGATTTTATATTATATATATATTATATAGATGTAAAATAATTTATTTACACAACTGAGGAAAACTAGGACCAGGCCATGGGTAATGATAAAATCTCAGTTCTTGCATTTACATGTAGGAGTTTGTTTTGCTAAATGTAAAAATTACATTAGAATTACCAGAAGGCTACAGTCTTACTTTGAACCATAATGGTGCTTACTGTTGAATCCTTTGTGACTTCAGTGTGAGTATGATCTAACTTGAAATTAAGTGGCAAAATTATAGACACAAACTATTTGTACGGAAGCTAACACGAAGAACTTTGAATCTCGAGCCACAAGCAAAACTGATTAGCTGGGAAGGTAACCAGAACTGAATGTACAGCTGGCTTCCTCGGTCTCTGATCTGCCCATACCCTGACCTGCACAATCCTGGATTACCATGGTAACAGACTGCTGCTTCAAGAGATTGCTTCTCGTCTGTGCTTCGCACTTGTACAGCCTAACTCTGTGTTACATTTTTCTTAAGTACTTCCACAGAAGATTTCCAACAGTATTGGATCCGTGCACAGGCATGGTTTGAGCGACGCATCGCATAGCAACCGCCGCTACACTACACAGTCCGGATAGAGCGGCACGAAAGTTTCACGCTATGGCTCAGTTTTACTCGGGTAAACCCGCTTTGAATGATGTGGGAAAGGACACGGGCCGTCGGCTCGCCACAGCTCGGTACGGGTCTGCATTGTAGTGGAAAAGCGGTATTAAGAGGCTTGTGTTTCCTGCACTATTTTCTTGTTGATGGCCTTTTCTATTGAGAGTGCTTTCTGTTTTTGTTGTGCGTACCAAATTAGAATTCAATAGATTTTTTGGTATTGGGAGTCCAATGTTGATTGCACCGTCCATCAGTGAAAACTATTAGCATCGACAGAGTCTAAATGCAGGATAAACAGGAGTTGTTAGGGTCTATGTTTAGAGGACACACTTGTTCTAAGGCCTTTGTTGAATTGGTGAATCCATGTTGAAAAAAGGTGTAAACCCTAAAACAATAGGCTACTACCCACGTGTAGAGGCAAAACAGCCTTCTTCAGGTTGTAGTCTACACATTCAATTTGTGGAAAATATAATTATACAAGGTATCTATTTACCTATGATGTGTGTGTCAATATGAATAACAATGAGGTATTTCTTTCAATACTATCCCTTTGAAATAGGTCAGCATTTAATGTAAAAAAAATAGTTTTGTAAATTAACTAGGCTATGCATTCCCCCCAAATGACACCAACCAAGTGGAAGATTACATGACTGAATTTTAAAAAAATGGTACAAAACTAATATTCATGTACAGAAATGAAAGCTGACCTGGCACTGTGTTAGATTTGAGGTCAATGAATGAGATTCATCCATCGGTCAATCTTGTGTCACCCTTGAAATGGCCAATTATTCAAATCTGACCTGTCTGTGACATTTCCTCTGCAGTTATAACAATCACACAGCCAGCAAACTATGTTTAATATCTCAAGGATGTGCATTTACACTATTGTAATAATTTAATATTCTATGGCTCCCAAGATTGAATATTTGACTCGTCTAATATTTCCCCCTCCCCCCAACACACTGAGTAACAGTGTAAATAATGATTCACTGCAAAGATATCTGCTTTCCCTCAGATAGGAAGATGAATAATATCTATGAATCATCTGTTATATTTTATTCAGGAATCATCCGCTCTATTCATGGATATTAATGACAAGACATGACGCTCAAGGCTTTGCACAAACACACTTTAGTTTTACCTCATTGGTTCCATGAAGGAAGTCATTCAGGGCTTGGGGGTCACTGAAAAGGTCAAAACAGTTCTGAGGTTATGCAGTGAATTAAAACCACACAAGCTTAACCAGCGCTTTCATATTCAGATCCAAATGTAATAGTCAGGAATGCATGAAACGTTGCACAATTGAACAAAGTTTTATTTCGATGTTAATTACCAATGAATGGGATGGATTAACACATAATTATACAGAATAAACACAGCCACTTAAAACCTGTAGTAACCAATCAGATAGACAGAAAAGAAATCTTTTGTAAGTGTGTACACATTCTCAAGACTGTAATTATAATACTAGTCCTGTGGGGGCCTTCAATGTGAAAATTAATTTGCATGGTAGCAGATTCCAAAGAATATTTTAAAAAGACAAATATAACATTGCAATCTGAAGCAATCCAAACTATATTCTCCCGCTAACAATGAATTCCGTACTGCTCTGTTACCCTGGATGAGAGCTTTTGCTCTTTAAGTGATCATAATGCAATTATAATACTGTAACGTAACGTAATACACGTGATTCTGTAACTAAATGCATCCACAAAGAATATTAATACAATCCTTCCATCAGTAATCAATAGATCAAAACACAATCGTGTTTACATTAAGAAATACTGTATAGTATTCATTATATACAACAGCGCTGTTTAACAGTTACATTCCTGATTTACTACTGAAAATGCTAGGAGATTATTATCTATTTCACCTCTTGGCAACCCGATCATTTTCGTACCCGATCACCGCTTCAGCAAAGATGTTACTTTTTTTTTTAAACAGTAAATGTAAAAATACCTTTACACTTTTACTGAACACTGTCATTCACCAAGAACAAGCCTAAAACTAGCAAGGGATATTCCAAGTATGACAAACCCGGTCTACTGTATGTGTTAGGTCATACCTGTGACTTAAGTAAATCACAGTGCAGTGACTCCAGAACATTTATATTGCATTTAAAGGTCAGAGTCGAGGCTGCTGGATTAAGGCACCGTTCCAAATTGGGGTGGGAATTGGCTGTGCTCAGCCCTGCGTTGGGTGCCAAATTATTATTTTTTTAAAAAGTCAGTTAATTTTCCCTGCAGTTTAGTTCACTTATTAAAGATATGAACTTACCACAAAACATCGAGTAAACAAGTGCCATCTTCATCTTCCATGTCAACTGAGAAAGGAGGGGATAAGAAGCCAGAAACAGCGGCGAGTTAGGCTAAGAAAGATGTGTTAGATCCAGCAGAGAAAACACTGTCGCCAATATTAACGACACCATCAGCCATTGTGAATTATAATGCCATGGAGGGAGGAAAGAGCCGGATCAATGGCGCTTGCCGTGGTGCTCTCGGCCCTGATTGAAACACGGTGCCAAGTCCCACACTCCCTTGCGCTACGTTCCAGTTACATGCACTTTATAGATAAGGCGTACGTTGCTTCACTAATACCTCACCCTCCCCACAGGAAAAGAAAGACATTTATGAACTGAACTGTGTGTTTTGCAAACAATTTGCAATGAAACTGGTGAAAAAGTGCGGTCTGCCGCAACTTAAGATACTGCATAATAGAGTTGGACAAGCCTGTCCTTCATGCCCCATGGTTCGTACCCAGATTAAATGGACATACTGCAGTAAGTATCAGAGTCACGTATATTCTCCAACATAGCAATGTCAAGGACAATCCCTTATGGAAATGGAATACACTTCAATATAATGTGAATATGTGCACTTTTATTTGGAAAACCTAATGATAATATATACTCTTCAAATAAGAAAGTATAGATATCAAAATATTGAGTTTGTTCCCATGTGCATAACTATGTATATCCGTTGTTTCTTCCCTCTGAAAATGTTTTCTATTCCTATGTATACTTTTTTTTTTTTTTTGAAGAGTATATTTCACAGCAATACATTTCTTTAATATTACTGCAGTGTCTGAAAGTGGCATTGTTTGTTTTATTGCTCGCATTTTGTAAAGTGCTCTAATGTCTCTGTGATACATTTTATTTAAAACTACTGCGAGTCAGTATACCCATTTTCATATGGGATCAAAGGACAAAATGTGTGTGCTGAGTTAACCAGGTAACACGGGGCCATTTCGCAGCTGATTGTAATGCAGAGTGGGGCGGCCGGGCCTACTTCATATATTCGAGGCCCCATTCAGAGCAGTCTGGCTGGACTCTCGTGAGGGCCTCATGGGAGTGTGGGCTGCAACTCAGGGATGGGAGGCTGAACGGCGTCGGGCCCGCTCTGCAAAATTCTGGGGCTGCTTGCTTCCCAGGAGGGGCATCTCTGTGTCCCACGCTCCACAAAACCGGTTCGAGGCCTAAGCAGGCACAAAAGTAGAGGGGGGGGGGGGGGGGGGGGAGTTCAGTGAAATGCATAAGGGTTGACCATCATGAGTACCCCCGGGTTTATGGCAGGGGTGTCCACCCACACACCGGAAAGGGCCAGTCTTGGGGCAGGACAATAGTAGCTCAGCGCTAAATCTCCTGTTTCAACTAATAAAGATATTAACTGAAGACCATTATTGGGTAGTTAGTTTAATCAATTTATTTTAGTGCTGGACTAGAATAAAAGCCTACATCTAGACCAGGCCTTCTCAGTGAGATTGGACACCCCTGTTATTTACGTGGACCACCAAGCTTCCAGTGTGATTTTACCACAGTGCATGTCTAGTACCACATCAGCACTTAACTTGCTTAAGCAATCACTGTCTGACTAAGGGCCTGATTTGCTAAGACCTTTAGCATGTGGAAAGCCAATAACATGACAAATGATTGGTCGTGGTATTTGTTTTGCACCAATCATTGGTTGTGTTACTTGTTTTGCGTGTGCTAACAGGTTTTGCACATGCTAAAAGTCTTAGTAAATCAGGCCCTAAGAGTGTTTAGGGGAAACCCCTGAAAATCATCCTTTCTCCATTACTTTCTTTGGCCTCTCGCTTGTCTGAAATGACTACTGATTGACAAGGTGAGGTTTCGGCCATACCGCTTTCACCTGTCCGTAGATCAGGCAGAAGGAAGAGTGCATTTTTAAGCTTTTGGATACAGCATCGTACTTACAGCCTGACCTTCCCTTCAACCTTCAACAGCTTCCTCTTCCCAAGGAGCACAAAGGACCAGGTAAGAGACCATTCATTTGTGTGTACATACATACATATAACGTATGTTCTGATCACTGTAGTATGGTAAACGCAGAAGGCCTAATGTGCCCCTTATGACTTTTTGTTTTTAAATGGCTGATAAATATGTCACAAATTACATACACTGGTCATGTTTGGAATGGCTTTAGAAAAAATGGCTCCTTCGAAAAAAGTCTCTCTTAATTCTTGAAGCTATAAGATAAATTATTTATTGTATGTCGCAAAGAGAACTGGTAAATTTTTTAAATGATGTGTTAGGCTCTTGGGTGGCTCATCCTGTTAAGGCACTGCTCTATTTTGAACTTGTGAGAGCATTTGCTTGTCTGCGCTCCATAATTAACTGTTAAAGTTGAGATTATGGCATAAGCATGCAAAAATGTTTTGGGTGTGCCAAACTGGAAAAAAGTAGGGGTCAAATGTTTTTTTAAAAGATGTGGGAAAAGACATTTGTTTAATCTGATATACACTGCCTGGCCAACAAAGAAGTCACACACACTAATATTTCGTTGGACCGCCTTTAGCTTTGATTACGGCGCGCTTTCGTTGTGGCATTGTTTCGACAACCTTATGCAACGTCACAACATTTATTTCCGTCCAGAGTTTCATTCATTTTTGGCCGAGATCTTGTATTGACGACGGGAGAGTCAAACCACTCCGTAAAGTCCTCTCCAGCACATCCAAAAGACTTTCAATGGGGTTAAGGTCAGGACTCTGGTGGCCAATTCATGTGTGAAAATGATTCCTCATGCTCCCTGAACCACTCTTTCACAATTTGAGCCTGATGAATCTTGGCATTGTCATCTTGGAATATGCCCATTGATGGGATAACCTGGACATTCAGTACACTCAGGTACTCAGCTGACTTCATTTTATTGCTGCATAACGTTGCTGAGCCTAGACCTGACCAATTGAAGCAACCCCAGATCATAACACTGCCTCCAGAGGCTTGTACAATGGGCACTATGCATGACAGGTGCAACAGTGACTTTTTTTTTGGCCAGGCAGTGTATCAATTAAATAATCAGGCAAGAAATAGTATCTCAGTTATCTCAATCTCATTGATTTCCTGGTAGTTTCTAAGATAGAAATGTATATATTCTTTGATCTGAGTGTTAGAACTCATATCATATAACAAATCGTACATCTGTAATCAATGCAGTGTTTTGCATCAGGGCTAAAACTGTAGGCTACCTTGTGTTTATCTGTGGGGGGTTTAGAAAGATGGCACAAAAGTTAACATACTCAGGAGTCAGGACGCATTTCCCTGGTAAAATCTTGAATGACATTTTGTTCATATTATGGATGTTGGCTAAGATTTACGAAGAGGTTTTAGTATAGCCTGCAGTAGGTCAATTCTGTGAAATGTTCAGTGTTAAATCAACTCTTACAGAGTCAATACGGTCCGTATTGGACTCATATGTAGGCCTAGGCCTACTCTTTCAGAGTTCAATTAACACTGGACATTTTACTGTGTAACCACTCCCAGATGCCCATTCAATAACTAAATAGCCTAATAATAATAATAATAATAATAATAATGATAATAATAGGCGTCTATGCGCTATGAGTGTTTAAAAAAGAACATGCTAATAAGGTACCATTATATCCTGAAATTTCCAAAACACAGCTTAATTGTACAGTTTACAATTTATAATAGTAGCATAATTCTCAAACCATGAATGGAATTTGTAGCTACAAAACGAGGATATGGCAATAAATCACCTGGAAATGTATTTAATTTTCACACTGGTTGCTTATAAATATCCTGTCCCTCAGCAGCTCATCACAACGATATTCAACTGTATAGCCTGCCGTATAATATCTTAGCGCAACCTCTGGCGTAGGGTTAGATACGCAGGGTTAGCGAAGTGCTTTTCCCACTTGCATCACACAACGCCTTGTCGGTGTGAAAATAATAATAGCTATCACATCTTTGTCTTGACTTTGGTGGAGGAAAACGAGGCTACCTCCATCATTACACAGTCTTGTGCCAAAGATAGCCTATTTAAAAAACAAGTTACAGATTTTTTGACTAGCCTTTGTAGACTACCAATGGTCCACGGACCTTAGATAGCGAACGCATTAGATTACCCCGAGAAGGCCAATGTGATGCTTTCTTAAGAAAACCACCCTGCAGTAGCCTACTCGTACATGTCCATACACCAAGATTGCTGTGTATAGGCTATATGCTTTACGAGGAGGGTTGAGATTGGCAATCGGCAGGTAGTATTTATTCTCAAATAGCTTGATTTCACGAGGCTCGTTTCCTCGTTTATGGTAAGGCTAACCCCAGCGCGAGGGCAACCTGCCTTTTTATTCGGTGCGTTCATTGAACAGAATGGGAATTCGAAACGGAAGCTCATTTCCAATTATAAGAAGAAAGCTCCGCTCTCTGTACTCTCTCTCTCCCACCCTGTTTTTCTCTCTCTCCCTCTCATTTTCCAGGGGAGGTCCCAAGGAACGGACAGACCTCACCAACCTCCCTCCCAAGTAGTGCACTTGGTTTCTTATTTTTGTTTACAACCTGCAGCAACCGCATTTTACCCCCACACATAGATACTGCACAGCGCAATGAGCTCCGCAAAAACAGCCAAGACCCACCGAATCAGCCGATACACGAAATATAGCCGACAGTGTCGATTTTGGAGATCGGATAAAGCACAAAAAGGGATTGGTTTGTAGCTATGAATATACAGACCATGTGAAATATTCGTGACAGACACGTTCCTATTTAGCTTCTAGTAATACAGCATAGTATCTACGCTTCTCTAATAAAACGGTCTATCTAGAGCCCCAAGGTAGCAAACGCTCACTGCAGCCTCCCGCGGCAACACAAAGGATCCGCTTTCAAATACCCATATTTTGCACACCTTCGTTGCCGCTCTCTCGTTCTTGTCATGTGCAATTTTATAATGTACCTTTTCAAAAAAAAAAAAAAAAAACTCACCGCGTCTTTGTGGGTTATTGTCCTGTCAGGCGGGCCTCTGCGCCATCGATTCTCACTCAGCAGTCTTTTCAGATGCTAAGGGAAAGGGGGGTAGAGGGGGGATTGGGGTGGGCGAGAAACAAGAGTGAGAGGAGATGAGAACACAAAGGTGGTGAAAGAGTGGAGCGATGAGGCTGAGCCGCCGCTGCGTCCTTCACTGGCGAAGGGGAGAGATGGGGATGCGTGGCTTCTCGGATCTCTAAAACAGCCCCGCATAAACGCTTCAAAAATCCCCGCTCTCACAGAAAGCTGTATTATCTTTGCGGCACACATTCACATTCTGCTAATATGAATACAAAGCCCAGTGCAAAGATGCGTCTTCTAAGATCTATTTCCAGATCCCCCCAATTTCAGTCTCCCCATAACCTGCCGTTTTTAATGATACAGCTAACTGCTCTCAACCTTACAGCTACACAGTAGTCGCGCCCAGACAATGCCATATCGCATTGCAAATAACAGTAAAAGATAATGATGCAAAGGCATCTTGTAACCACATACATTGACAGTGTACCAAATGCAACATAGCCTACCTAATATGCATTTTGGTATTCAGTGAATTAAAAAAAAAAAAGACTGATATGAAACGCAGAATGAGACTATTGCTCTAAATGTGACGTAGGTACAGGTATAAATCATAAACAAAACAAATCAAAGCCAAGGTATAAACAGGTGTGAATCATTGGGCTTCTCCCGCGAGGTCCGTCATGTGTGAAAATCAATATCCCTTTTTCGTGCAACCGGAGGGTTTTCTGTTACGCGATTGGTCGACACTAAGATGATTGACGGGTGTTGTTGTTTAAAATTGAAAGTGGGGCGGCTTTATTATTATTTTGCATGGGAACCATACAAATTAAGTTTCTTTCACAAGATCCTTCTTATTAGTTTGCATGTGAAAAACATTCGAGTAGGCCTACTGCTGTCTCGCAAGACCTAATTTGCATATGAAAAACATTCATAATTCGGTTCACTTTTTAGGAGTTGTTGGCTGAGCATGTAGGCTAATTTACTGTTTAGGCTAGGCTACTTGTCTGACTTTTCTTCGGATTGATTTCCTTTTCGGAGTAAATAAATAACGATTCAAACAGGCTTTGCGTTAGATAGAAGAAAACTTTCAACCATAGATTTTTTTTTGTCAAACAGAGTTAATATTTGCTTATAAATTGCAACGGCTCAACTTATTTATGTCTAGGCTACATCAGGGATTATTAGCCTACAATATTTATATGAACTTTCTGAAAAGATAATGAAAAAACATTGCAGTATTTACAGTATTTTGTTCAAATGGTCGTGTAGCCTCTAGGCTATTCCAAATTATTTTTTGACAAAGATAAATATGGTTTCCAGGCAATTCAGTTAAAAGTTGTTTCTGGCTAAAAAGTTTACTGTATCTAAACCACTGACTTCAAAATAGATGTAGGCTGACATCTTGCCGCCCATACTACACTGTGGGCGGCAGTGTAGTATAATGGGAACTGGCCTTGTAACCGAAAGGTTGCAGGTTCGATTCCCAGGTAGGACACTGCCGTTGTACCCTTGAGCAAGGTACTTAGCCTGCATTGCTTCAGTATATATCCAGCTGTATAAATGGATAATATGTAAAAACATGATAAAAAAAGTTGTGTAAGTCGCTCTGGATAAGAGCGTCTGCTAAATGCCTATAATGTGATGTAATGTAACATCTTGAAATGCGTAAAGGGTGAATGCCTGACAATATAATGCAGATAATACCTTGCAATAGGGCACAAAAACAACGTGTATCCGAGGTAAAATTATTTAATTGAGTTTCAGCTTCTGTAGGTATTCTGTGAAATAGTGTTTTTTCCCATTATGTGGGATAATATTACAGAATATAATTGAGCATTAGCCACGAATGGACATCAACTAGCTCTTTTGTTACCAATTATGACTCGTGACATTCCTGATGAAAACAACTCATTGTAAATGGATGAGTTAATGTGCGTGATCAGACCCAAGGTTTACATACTTTACTTTTGTTCATAGTCATCAAATTTTAGTAGGCCTATATGGAAATAACGTTAAATAAATTTCTTGTTACACAATTTAACAGGAATGCAGTAAGTTTATTTTCTTTACATTTAATAAGAGCATACTCAAATTTACAATACTAAATAATTTTGTGGTATGAGCAATTATGTGTTGCAGTTGATTTTTTCGTTAAAATAAAAAATATATATCAACCATGCCTATTAGGGTTACAGAGAATGCAGAGTAGAGACAAATTAAATATTTTGTTTAAGAAATGTATTTTGATTGTGTATATAGCAAGAGCTCTATTTAACAGCTAGTGCTTTAAAACGGAAAAGGCAGAAAACAGAAAAACGTTTCGGACAGTTTCAGTGCAATTCGCACGGCTGCTCCGACAAGGGAAACAATGGTGTTGCTCCAAGTTTTGAGGGATAGACTGAGTCCAAATATTCTTCACTCCCCTCCTCCCCGGAAATATGCAAAACTGTCTGCACGTTTCAAGTACAAGTAGTTGCATGTACAGTATACAATATACCTGACATTGCGTTTCGCGGTGAGACATTAATATTTAACAATTAATATGAAATCAGCAACATTAGATTAGGTCACACAGATCGGTTTCCAGGGCACGGAGAAAAGGAGGGCGCATTTTTTGAGTATTGGGACGTACCCTTAGTGTCACCGAGTCTCCCATGCACATGTTAACTTCAACTACAATACCGTGCTCATGTGGTAATCAGAGGCCTTAAAAGATTCACCAGTATCTGGTGGCATAAAACTGAACAAGCTTGGGCTTGGAGAAACCATACTGCCTATATTGTGTTTGTCCAAAGAGAAGGATGTCTTCAGTTCAAATCAAGGGAACTAAAGCTCACTATCCAAGATTGGGAATCTAGCAAGGAAATTGAGTGATCACAAACCAAGGCAGGCTTTAAGCTGGGTTAGAAACTACCTCAGGCCTTGGTCAGGGGCAGTGGAGTTGACAAGTTCATACCACCACATCTTGAACCAGTGACCCCTCAAAAAGTTGCGTTTCAGTGCACTAGTGATTCCCAATCCTATCTTTGTGGACCTAGTGTCCAACTGTGGAGGAGTAACAGGGTTTAAATGAAGTTTTAGGGCTACTTAACAGTACTATTAGGCTGCGGGCCAATTTGACACATTTTATGTTTTAACGTACCTGAAATAATGAATAACTTCTCTTTCCCTTTGTGAAATTCTATGACTTTTACCAACTTTGCTCTGCCAAGCTTTCAATGTCATCTGACCGAGATTAGTGTACCCCCCCCCCCCCCCCCCCCCCCCCCTTCACATCAGTGTAGATTACTGCAGGTTAAAATGGGCTAGGGCTGATATAGCAGCAGAAACCGTTGGTGTGGGAGATGCACTGGACAGTGAAATGTTGAATAAAAACAAAGAAAGAAAAGTCACTTCCAAATATTTTTTAAAGTCCTTTATCTATTGTAAACAGAAAAAAACAAACATGGTCATCAGTCAGGGGCAAAAGAAAACATTAAATATAAAAGTAACCATGAAATCTCTCTCATCCCCAGCCCTCAAAACAAAAGAAAATCCGTTTAACCAAACCACTCGTTTTATACAAAGTTCCACCTTACAGCAACCCCCCCAACCCCCACCCCAATCCCCACCCCAACCCCAACCCCCACCCCAATCCCAATCCCACCCCCACCCGGACAGGCTCTTCATTTCCCTGCCTGCTGGGCCTGACGGCGAAGCAGCACGTAGATCTTCTCCTTGATCCAGTCCTTGTTGTAGGGCTGGTATGTCTGCGTGTCTGCTCGATACCTGCAGGGAGGACACAGAGCCACGTCACGGCCTGCAGCACGTCTTCCTGTGCCCCAAATCTGTCCCGGCCACACCCCCCGCCCCATTAACAGTAGGCATGACATCGGAGAGAAGACACATTTCCTTCCCTCAAGAAATCGTGACGAAATTTAGGGGAGTGGCAACAAACCAAAACGGAACTGAACGACCCTCGCAACCTATATATGAAGTGCTACCCCATAGAAAACTCTGCTCCGTGTGCGTCCATTTTTTTTTCTTCCGTAGGATGACTTTGGAATGTTCGTGAATAATAGCTTGAGTTATTAAAACACACACCAGTCTGTCTTATAAAAACGCCATCGCTTGTCTTTGTGGTGAGGATTTCTTGAGAAAACCTCTCACAAAAACATGTAGTTTAAAGAATCTGACAATGAAATTTTCAATTCTTAATCCCACCTCCCATCACGAACCTTCCAAACTCAACCTACAAAAAAATATTTCCTCCTCCGTTTGACAACTGCCCACTGACTCATCCTCTCTTCTTCACGTGTGGAGCATTGTATTGTGGGATTCCCTTCAGTGAGGTAATATAATTACTCCCTTCAGATTCTTAAATTAGAACCGAATCCCACTTGGTTTGGCTGCCATATTTAATTCTGGCATTTTGGGGATTCCCCCCTTGAAGCAAGGGAAGGGAACGGCGGGAAGAAAGCATAAAATTCAGACCCGAATGAAGCCAGTATCTGTTGAGAAGGACTAATGATCTAAGCCAGGGATGGGGAAGGAGGGCTGGCTCTTCTGGAGTGAGTGCTGAGGCCTACGCAGATTGTAATAGGCCTAGTATTGTTAAGGGACTGAAAACGTGCCTGGTGGAGTGTACAGGGGGGGAAGTGGAATGTCTTGACGGCATGTTCTGTATGTGTCGTTTATAAATTGTTTGGGATCCAATGTGCATCAGGCGCCACTGCTTCAAGGCCATGGACCGCAAACGAGCTTGTGGCGTGATAGCAGGCGCCTGGACATCGGGAGGGGTAGAGAGGGGTATTCTGACGAGGTAATCGGCGGGGAGCACTGCCCAGGGAGAGTGGGGAGCTTTTCAACAGGAGGAGGGCAAGGCCGATCCATTCGGTTCTTACTTATTGAACCATCATTTACTTAATCTAACCCCCCCTATTGTACAGCTGAAGTACAAATCAAATGAGTAAATTCTTAGTTCATTGAATTAAGAAAGTATGCCTGCATAACACTAAAACAACAGGTGACTGACAGGTGAGATGATAAACGCGGCTCAGAAACTTACACCAGGCAGCTGAGGTCCGCCAAGTCGTCAATGAAATCGAACAGCTGGCTGATGTCATATGTGATTGACGGGCTGTTTGGGTTCATCCTCTTCAGGTGTTCCTCGTACATTTTACACACACCTGTAAGGGGGTGGGGGACACAAGGGCATGGGTGCGTATGTTAAGGCATCCAAAGTACAGAGCAAGGCAGTGGAGGATATATACTGCTCCAATGGGACACCCAAATAAATCAAACCTCAGTGTGTTCCCACTGAACTCAACAGGACTGCACATACAACAAGTCTGCTCAAGACACTACAGGAGCAAACCAATGTCGGCTTGAATATCTAACTTGTCGTGAAACAACACATTTCAACCTTTTGGTCTACTTTGAAACTACCTGTCGAAGAGCAAAGATTGAAGCAAATTGCTTTGCACTGAGTAAATTATTCATGCATGCGTTTGATGCAGCGATTTGCTTTATCTTTAATCTGAGCTTCACACTTTAGGGATATTAAGTCAAATTCAGCGCAAAAGTCTATTCGCCATTTATGATTGTTCTACTGACCTGGATATAAAGATGGTCAGAGCACCTTTACTATTTTGCAAATGCCCCTTTTGGGAAGCAGCTTCACATACTATATGCTTATGCAATATATAAATTATATGCAGCATCAGCTGCCACATCTCACAAATTCATAGGACCAGGACAATCATTTGTGATTCCATCAGGTGTGGTTTGATGCACCGAATAACAGATTTTGTTTCCGTCTGTTTTTACTACAGGCATGATGCAGAAATCAGTGTTTAAACGGGGTCAGTGCTATAATGGTTACCTTCAGTTTGAGTTCACTTAACTTACCTTCCATGCACTCATTGACAGATTCATAGTCAGCGTATGTCCTCCCCTCTGGCCGCTTGGTGGGCTGGACCAGCAGAATTGTATGAGACTGCAAAACAGCAAACAATAAACAATTAACATTACAAAATGTATTAGGCGCCATCTTCTGTGTATTTTTAAGTCCTGGTAGTCAGTCCACTTGACATATCGACATCTAGAAATATTAAGCATGTGTCATAACTACATCATCGACATATAAAATTAGCCAACATACTACTACACGCCATTCCACGGACGACGTCAATAATAACCTGAGTTACAAACCCTCGTCTAACTTTAGGTGTAACTAGTTGGCCAACTAGCCACTTGGTTATTTTGCCCAACTACCTAACAATGAGAAAATATAAAGTTGCAGCTAATGAAAATAAATCCCCATACACACTACTACTGACTTCCCTAGTCCATTTCAAATGTAACATTAGCTAGATAAGGTACTTGACGGTGAGCCGAAGCGATAGTGCAGGTTGACTATCTTGCAATGGCTAGCAGTGACGTTGGAACAGTGACGTAGACAGCAAACTGATGTTATTTGCTAAAATATAAAGCCAATTATACCGCTGGCATAATCTTGTTAATTATTCCATCGAGTTGGCTAGCTAGTTTACGCCGCATGCATAGAGCTAGCTAGCGAACCAGTCGACAAAGGGCTTCAAGAAATACGTTACCCACGTTAAAGAAACAGCTTAGATAGCTTAGCTACCATCCCCCCCGGGGAAGACGGACAAATGGGTCAGCGAGCATATACGGAGCCGTCGAATCTCATCAGTAAGTTTAGACTAGCTAAATTATATATCGGCCAATGACTAAATGTTCAGTTCCAACAGTTGGTTGGCTAACATTAGCTAAATAAAAAACAGAAGACATTAGAATGAACATTAGCGCAGATTATCAAGCATAACCAACCAGCAAGCGTAGTTTCCAGTAACGTTATAAGCACAGGCCTAGCTAACGTAGCTAGCTGGTTTGCTATTGCCAAGCTTATAATACTAAGCTGGCTGGCTAACATTAGCAACGCGAGCACCTTTCCAAGAAATTTCTCCTTTCCAAGCGCTTATATTCGAACAAAAATATATTCTCCATGTTTCGACAAGATGAAAAGAATAAAATTTGATACCATGTTTGCGATAATTTCCACGGTGGCTGAACTGTATTTATTTTTTGCGCCCTTTCAAGTCGCACTGAGACCCTGTTGGCAGAAAGACCGAGACCGTTCTTCTTCGTTGGTGGAGGAGGCTCGCAAGACGACGGAAACGGACGGAAGAATAACTCCGGAAGTTGTAGATGATTGTCTTCTTCATTTCAAATTGGATGTAGACAAGAGTTGTGAGGTACATTACTACCACCTACAGTACTGGATGGCAAAATAGTAGTAATTACTATTCTGCAATCTACTGATTACCAATTTATAAAGGCAAATTGTCGTTTTACATTAGAAATGTTATGGTCTCATCATGGCTACACTCATGTTACATATCTCATATTCCTTGCTGTCGTTGTAAACTTAAATGGAGTAAGTTTAACCTTTCAAAAAATAATATTGATTAGCATGATTGTCTTCTGTATATTTAACCTTCTAACAAATCACATTTTTGGAGACTATCCACAAGGAAATGTTTGCAAACAGTAAAATTACTTCAGTTTTACATTCTCATTTTGCCCTCAGAAAGGCACATATCAGGCAACCTGAGATTGATGAAGTTTCAGACCCGGATACTACCAAGTAAATAACTCTTTTGTGATGTTTTCTACTCTTCAAGCCCTCAACAGACAGCTTGCATTAACTAGTCTATGTGAAGCCACTGCAAACCATTTGCACACCTTTAGACCAACAGCCCCTCTCTGTATGTTAGATTTGGAGACCAATAACTGCTATTGCTGCAATTCTGAAAAATGATGCCCTGTTCACTAAAGCATATTGTCTGCTATTAACAGTTCGGTTACTTGAGAAACTCTTCTTTGAATACTGCAAAGTGGACTGTCCCTACAATGTGTGCATGTCAGGCCCGGATATATCAAATGGGTGTTTAGACTACTGTGTGTTAGGCAAAGAAAGGCAACAAATAGAGATGTGTTCTCAGTGGATCCTGGACCCTATTGGACACATGGGGCCAGAACAAGCATTTTTTTTCTTTCTCAGAACAAGCCTATGGCCGTGTCCCGAATCAGCACTCTTCCACACTATTGAGTAGCCTTGGTGAGTAGATAGGACGAGAAAGTCATGACAATTTTTCCACATTTTTTCTAATTGCAGTATACTTGAAACACCCGGATGACGCACTTACTTCAGAGGTTTAACTGAGTACATCCGGGAGCATATTTTTCAAGAAGTGCATGAACATGTTGGTCGCATAAATATGATGTGAGGCTTCGTTTAAGAAAAATGAGGCACAGCTTCGCTGACGTTTTCCTTCAAATACAACAAAAACACCATGTGACATGGCAACGCAAGGGTGGGGGACAGGGTTGCCAGATTTTGCAAGACTTTCCAGCCAAATGGCGACTCAAAAACTAGCCCAAAATATATTTTTAACCAGAACCAATGTATTTTAAATAGAAATCATCATATTTTTACCTTTTAAAATAAGTGTGTGCTTTGCAAGTTTTCATTTTTACTGGTGACTAGACTTTGAAAACATTTCAAATTAGCTTTTAAAAACCGCGGACATGGCAACACTGGTGGGACGTCTTATGACCTGCTTATGACACTTCCACAGTACGGCTGGAAAATAGTATGGCGGATATTTTTTGCGGACTGCTAAGCAGTGCACATTGAACAGCACACTTCTGCCAGTGCACTGTATGCTGGAGACAGGGCGCAGTAGATAGGGTTCTGATTCGGACACAGCCTATGGCTGCGTCCCAATATTCTTCACTCCCCACCTTCTTTCCTCCACTCCCCCATTACCATTCCTCTCCTACCCGCCATACCCGGAAGAATGCAAAACTGCCTGAACGTTTTGAGGACAAGTATTTGCATGTACAGTATACAATGTACCTGACATTGCAGTTTGCGTTGAGACATTAAATAATATGTAACCATTAATACGTAATTAAGAGGTAATCAGCAACATTAGATTAAAACACAAAGATCCGTTTCCCAGGGCATGGAGTAGAGGAGGTGGTAGTGAAGGAAGGGAGGGTGCATTTTTCGATTATTGCGACGCACCCGAGGTGGTAGTAGAAGAAAGGAGGGTGCATTTTTCGAGTAATGGGACACACCCTATGTGAATGATCAAACAAAGAAAATTACTTTTGGTGACTGAAGAGGTCTAAAAATTCAAAATAAAAGTATCATTTATTTCTCTAATTACATTTTTTTACTTTGCCAAACTAAAGGAAAAAAATGCATCTTATATAGAATAATAATAGCATATTATTGTAGAAGTTTGAACAAGCTCAAATTAATTCATCAGTACAGCCAACCATTTTGTGTTATTGACCTGATTGATTGTAGACTAGTTTAAAGTTATTACAAATTGTGCTGTTGTGCAAAATTAAACTCAACAATAGAGGGATTGCCAAAATATATTTAAAACTGGTGAGTTGCAGATCACTGTGTTGCTATGTAAATTGTTTAATGCATGCTTGACTGAAGTTCCTCTTCTGTTGAGTTAGAATCTGTATCTTTTTAGAATAAGCTTTTTAATGCAATATGTAACCCTGTGTGACTTATATGATTGTTTTTTTTCCTATGTTTTGTACGACATAAATTAAAGATTACTTTACAGTGTTGTTTATTCAAAAATAGTTATTACATTTTCATTCTTTGCAAGACCATTAACTTTTAAAAAATTTAGCAAGCCAAATCATAATCACAGACACATATAATTTGCGAGTGCGCACACACAGACTCTCAAAAACATGCACACAATGCATTACTTAGTGGCATTCTTCAAGTGGATACATTTAGAACTAGAATGGCACTCCGAGAGATGCTACACCCGCGCATGGGGCTAAGATCTTGCAGTGTGAAGTTGGGCATTAACCGATTGGGAAAAAACTAAACTACACATCTAACATATTCTTAAATCCTAACAATCCTAATAGAAATTCACTTACCTGCAATCGTCTGAAAAAATACATCATAATTATACTGAATTCAAAAGCTCAAAATTGCATTGCAGTTGAAGCAGTATGAAGTTCTGATACATAGCATTGAGTATTTTCCTTTAAATATGGGTGCAATGTGTAGTGATGTCACAATAGCAGCAACATAATGTCAAAGTTATGAACACTTGTGATGTCATAGTACATTTGGGCTTAGTTACATTTGAATGGTTCATTTGTAAAATTACAGAGATAATTGTGATCTTGCACTGTGAAATCGGGCATTGACCGATTGGGGGAAAAAAATGAAGATTCGAGTCATTGCCCAACTGTGAAAATTTCTACAAAGTTTAATCACAATCGGAGTAGAATTTTTCGGGTTATAGATGATAGGGACACACAGACAGACAGGAGCGAAAACAATACCCCCTGCTTGTGCTACGCGAGCGCGGGTGTAATTATAATTTCCATTTTATAATGTGCAGGCTTAGTCCTGTTCAATTCTAATCTCGAACAAAGGCACTTTTATTTTGGTAGAAGGAGTTCACAACTACAAACCAACAGTCGACTGTGGCTAGCCTTAAACATGTCCATTGTAGAATATCGATTCATTTTTGGGTCAGCGCTTCAAAACAATTGCTTATAATAAAGTATAAGTCACAGCTTTTATTTTGAAATTTTCCGCCTTAGTGATTACCGGAAATATTTTCCTTATTATGGGCTAGTTTCACACATCTGGGAGGAGGAAGCGCCACGGCCGGATGTGAATTAATGGATTTCTCTAAGTTGTAGTGAGTCTAAACAAAGCAGCAGTACGGGATCAAAGTGTTTGAACCTTTTCACGTGTAGTTCTGAGTTTCTGTAAAACAACATTTCGGATATAAAAGAAAAAGAACAGCATAACGTAACGGAGCTGGTGGTATAACGTGAGCATTTCACTGAGTGAAAATAGTAGCTAACGTTAGTCTAACTGCGGCTGGCTAGCTAGCCACAATATACCGTTGGTAACATTAATTAGCTAGCTATCGGTGGGTCATCTGTACAAACGAGAACATTTTCCCGTCTAAATGTACATCATGAGGACTTTAAACGTAGAAATCTAACGTTAGTATGTCCTGCGGGAAAACCACCTCGGTCTTTTGTATGTTATTGGCCAGCTGAGATAGCAGTATAGTACCTAACTTCTAACGTTGCGATTAACTGACGTTATATTGGAATGCCGTTAACTAACGTGTGCTGTAGCTATTCATATTGACTATGGGTGTGAAATTGTGTGTTCAGCTATTTAACCTTATTAAATACAAATGCAGTGGCTTGTGGGCCCATAAACTTAGTGGTGCAGTGGATTAATGTGATGTTCGGCCACTAAATTAAAGTGAAGCTAGTGTTTTGCTAGCTAGGGGGAAGCAAGGCGAAGTTACAGTTGACAAGATTTTGTTGGTAGCGAGCTTGTGAACTCCAATCCACAGCGAAACACATACACTTGCTTATAATGTTACCCTGCGAATTGTTAATGCTATAATCCTATGTTTTATTTGTTGCCAGCTTACTATGTAATATAGTTGCCCAATCTGTTCTCAAAAGTGAATTGGCGAACAACTAAAGTATTAGGCTTGTTGTGATCTTTTTACTAGTGTTTAATCCAAAAGCTCACTAGAGCTTTATTTGTCATTGATTTGATCCATGTCCAGGTCTCTGGAAATGAACTTTATTGATTTAAAGTCCTCTTGGATCGGGTTTATTAGATACCATGATTTGGTGACGAAGTCATATTTAGGAACGAAAATGCACAACACGTACACATTGTTTGACTGTAACAGTTTTCGGGCGTAACGGTATTTAACAGTACCTGTACCCACTGCTCAGCATTCCGCCCATATGTAACTTCATGCTGAACTGTACGCATGTCGTAAAAGTAATTGCCCCCGTAACAAACACACCATAACTATTTTACTTTCCATGCATTATTTTTGTACCGCAACATTCATACTCGGATTTACAGTTATTGGTGTGTCAGTGTCACTCCATATTGAGTGTTTTGCTGGCTGTTCAGAAACTTTAAAATAGAACCATTACCGTCATATGACCAGGTTGGAATACCCGATTTTAGTGATCATATGGACCTACAATATTTTATTTATTTATGTCAAAACGACAACTCTCCATATTCCTTCCTTAGATTTGATGAGCTTGAAGGAAAAGGGTATTGAGTACTCGTATGGCTGACTTAATGGAGATTTCTCAGAACAATGTGGTGAGTAGCAGTTAATTCTGCGTGTGTGTGTGTGTGTGTGTGTGTGTGTGTGTGAGTGTGAATGAATGAATGAATGAATGAGGAGACTGAAGTAAACTAAACAAGTAAAAGTAAAGCTTTATCTTAAGTGTGTGGTTTATGCAAAGCTAGGCACAGGTAGGTTTAGTGCATAGGATTTTCCCCCCCCCAGTGATTGGTCATGTCCTCTTGGGATTGGTATCTTATTTTGCCTGTGTCCCAGAGAGTGAAAAGGATCAATGTGATGATTATAACAGTTTGACCACACACACTCGGATCCACACACACACACCACACACACACCACACACACACACACACACACACACACACACACACACACACACACACACACACACACACACACACACACACACACACACACTCGGATCCACACATTTAAATACTTTTATTGATGTCCACATACAAAAGTAACATCGAAGGACATAAAACAATGGAGACACACACACACACACTCGGATCCACACACACGCGCCCACACAAACACACACACACACACACACACACACACTGTCTTTGTGCAATTATTCAAGCAACATAATATTATATTCCACATGTCTGCATTCACAGTTGTTTTAAGGTGTGGCTGAAAAACAGGAGGCAAAGTCCCTCCATGGTGATCGTTCTGTTTAAATCGTAAAAATCGGTGTATTTCCTCATGAACTGGCCCGAGGGCTCTGCCTGTTTGCTGGTTTTGAAATCCAGAGTTGAGTCACATGGCGGTCTTAAAAGGAAGTGAACTTTCCCGTTCACTCCCAAGTGAGCCCCTCCCTGCCTTATCTGTGCCAGCTGAAACCTGTAGGCGTGACGTACAGAGGACAGGTATGTGGAGATGTTTATTGTAGCGCCTTGTGCAGATGGAGTTCTCCTGTCTGGGCTCGCCCCGTAGTCTTGGAGCATGAATCTTTCATTGCACAGACTCAGGGGATTTGACTCCTAGTGACACTGCCCAGGGAAAGAGTCACTGGAAACTGGGACAACATGTCACAGCCCTCCATAATCTGCAAGCTGTATGAGAGAGAGATTCAGTCCTTCTGTGGGTTTGTTGTTTGTTGGCAAAGCATTTTCATTATAGTTTTATTTTTCTTTTCTGAAATAGTTTTGTGACTTCCATAAGATCCTTGGGTGTGGACGTTTACCCACCTGGTTGATTCACCCATAGGGGCTTGGAGAGGATAATATCGAAATAGAATAAAATAAATTCCTGCACGCTGTATTTCTTGAATGTTTCACATACTTGTTGCCGTCCTGTAGCCCGCAAGTGATCCATTCTATTCAATTTTATTTGTATACTCAAATTTGGCTATTCCTGTTCCCTAGCAACCGAGTGAGGGGACGGAGCCGAGCCGGCGTCCCCAGGCCCGTGCAGCGGGGGGGCGGGCGAGGGGCGAGTCGGAGCAGAACGGGCAGCCTCCCTCGGCGCGGCCCGCCCCCCGCCCCCGGCCCCCGGCCCCGCCCAGGTGGTGACCGACAGCGAGGAGGACGAGGACGAGGAGCTGACGCTGAAGTACGGCGCCAAGCACGTCATCATGCTCTTTGTCCCCGTCACGCTCTGCATGGTGGTCGTCGTGGCAACCATCAAGTCCGTCAGCTTCTACACGCAGAACGACGGGCAGCTGTGAGTTAAAGTGGCTTTTTTTGAGGGGGGTTTGGGTTGGCAGTAATTGAGGAAGGGAGGGTGAGAGGAAGTACATAGATGTGTTTAGAAGAGGGTGCAATTAACATTTGAACCTCTGAGTAACGTCTAATGGGTAATTTCCTCAAATCTCCTCTAGGTGGGAGTAAGTCAACAGTGTACTGTGTTCAAAGTCAGGTACACTATCTCTGTCCCTGGAGGGCTCGTCTGCCTGCT